>JADRCD010157229.1:0-28211 GCA_019843815.1 Montemys delectorum | reverse complement strand
ACACACACACACACACACACACCACACACACACTAAATGAATATATAAATGTTAAAAATCATTAAAAAGACAACAAACTGCTACACACGTACAGATACAAATACTGGCTTGTGTGTTGTTATTTTGAGACAAGGGGTTGCAAAGGTATTGTACCCTCCAGTTCACAATGCTTCTAGCTCTTGATTCTTCTACCTGCATCTCTTGTGTGTGCTGGGATTTCAGGTCTGTACCACTCTGCCGAGCTAAATACTTGGAATATGTGTTGGTGGGCTTATAAAGGTTTAGCGAAGGAGTATATTAAACTTGGGAGATGGTAGACATTTATTTATATAGTTTAAATTATTTCTGAAAAGTTGTGATGCTTGGTGGTGGTGGTGGTGGTGCAATCCTTTAATCCTAGCACTTGGGAGGCAGAGGCATGCAGGTCTCTGAGTTGGGAGCCAGCCTAGTCTACAGAACAAGTTCCAAGACAGCCAGAGAAACCCTATCTCGGAAACCAAAAAGAGAAAAGAAAACATATGTCTAACCACACTTGCCTTCCGCAGTTCTTTTTACATGTACAGTAGCGCACGAGTATAGAATTGGGGGGCCACTGAAATGCCAGACACTGACGAGCAATGTCCTAGGACCAGTGTCTGTATGGATGTGCGGCCATGCTGGTGGTCAATCATTCATCTTGGCATTGAGCAACTAGGTGTGGAGAAATGCTGGTAGGAAGGTGGGGTCCCGAGTAGTGCCTGTGGCTCTGCACAGCTCCCAGCATGCAGCTGTATGAAATGAGGAGTCTTCCACACTAGTGCCCACACAGGCCAGCCTCCAGCAGGTGAGCCAAAAGCACTGTCCCTGTGGGCCAGGCACCATGCTAAATATATTTCATGCGTTACTTCATGGGATCTACCCCAGATGCTGAAGTATTTATTAATCTTCCTGCTTCCTTGATGAAGGAATTGATAGCTAAGAAAGAAGAGTGGATAGGGTCAATTTTGTGATCTGGGTTTTCAGCCATTTTGCTCTAGTTTCTTCTTTAAGGTGGGAATTCTAGTTCCTGTCTTAAAAGTAGCTTACTGAAGCCAGTATAAAAGTAAGGGTAGGCTGGGCCTGGTGGCACCCACCTTTAATCCCAGCATTTGGGAGGCAGAGGCGGGCAATCTCTGTGAGTTTGAGACTAGTCTGGAGTTCAGAGCCAGTTCCAAGACAACCAGGGCACAAAGAACCCTTACCTTAAAAAAACAAAAAAGATTGTAAAAATGAGGGTATTTCTTGGATGTGCAAGGGCATACTTTTAATTCCAGTGATAAAAGGGAGAAAGAATTCAAGGCTGTTCTTCACTATATAGGATTTCCAGGCTTACTAGCTATGTATAGATCCTCTCTTTAAAAAAAAAAAAGATATCTAAACTGTTATCTAGATTTTTATCTACCCCTAGCTTAATGCAACTCTTAGCCTTTATCAGAGAATACCACACAAGCTTCACTTGTGGTGGGGTAATTTCGTACAGCGAGTCACCAGTGAAGGAAGTACAGAGAATGTGACTGTGGTGTGGTGTGCTGTTATGTATAACACACCAAACCCACGACTCAAGGAATATGGTAGAAAGGAGCTAGAAAGAAGCCAGAGCTTGTGGGAAAAGTCTGTCAAATAGTGTCCTTTGGACATAACATGGTTGATGAGCTCATGAACTCACCATGGCTGTGGCTATCCACACAAGGCATCCCTTAACATTTCATCATGGAAGGGAGAAGGGCTACTGGGGCCCCGCTCCTCCCTGAGGGACTGTTACCAGTTAATGGTGGATGAAGAGAGGGTACTACTTTCTTCAGTGATGTAGCTACTTAGAGGTTGTCCGTGTTCCAGCAAGTCCTGTCCCACCTCCCCACCCCCCAACTCACCCAGCAACCCTAGCTAAACTAACCAGCCCTACACAAAGGTAGGAAAACAGGATGCGAACTAGTCAAGAACAAGAAAGGTTTACATGGGAAAAGGACAGGGTAAGACCAGGCAATGGGGATGAAAAAGACTAAAAGTCATTATATACATGGATGATAACCTCAAAGAACACTGGCTTTTGTTTGTTTGTTTGTTGTTTTTGGTTTTGGTTTTTCGAGACAGAGTTTCTCTGTATAGCCCTGGCTGTCCTGGAACTCATTCTGTAGACCAGGCTGGCCTCGAACTCAGAAATCTACCTGCCTCTGCCTCCCAAGTGCTGGGATTAAAGGCATGCACCACCACTGCCCGGCCCTAATTGTTTTTCTTATAAACAATTATAAAACACAGAGTGTGACCCTCTTCAAAAATGGAGTCATGGCATGTTTTGGTGGCACTCAGGATTGGATTGAGGGCCTGTACATGCTAGGCCACTACCACTTAGCTAGATCCCTATGGGATCTTGGCAAGTATAATTGACATTGAGACCATGTGGTAGTAGGTACTAGGGTGACTCCTAAATCCAATGTGATATCTGTCCTTAGAGGAAAAAGGATAGTGTACATATCACGCATTGGCATATGTCTTTAATCACATCGCTTAGGAGACAGAAGCAGGAGGATTTCTGTGAGTTTGAAGCCAGTCTGCTTATATAATGAGTTTCAGGACAGTCAGGGCTACATAGTGAGAGATAGTTTGCTGTGGAAAATTCTGCAAACGTGAAGAAATACTTAAGGGAAAGGAGGAGGAGAGGAGGAGAAAGAGCCACTCCATGATAAGCATGGAGAGCACTAGCAACAGAGGTAGAAATTAAAGCTGAGGGTATTGGCTCACGCTGTAATCCCAGAATCTGGGAGACAGAGGCAGGAGGATAAGGAGTTCGAAACCAGCTTCAGTGACCCATCAAGTTAAAGGCCAGCCTGGGGTAAATTAGTCTAGATCTCAGAAGCAAACGTCAGATGAGATTTGAACATGCTGCCACAAACCAAGACATGAATGCCAAGGATGCCAGGAGAGACGTGGAATAGGTCCATTGTTTAATACCTGCCCCATCCCCCAAATAGTCAGTTCTGCTGACCTTGATTTTGGACTTTTGGTCTCTTGAACTACAATAATAATAATAATAATAATAATAATAATAATAATAACAACAACAACAACAACTTCTGTTGTTTTAAGCCACTGAGTTTCTAATACTTTGTTGTATCAATCCTAGAAACTGATATAATTCAGTGTATACATATATCCTATACATCTATGGAATCTCTATGTAATTTGTTTTTATTTATTTTTATTATCTGGACAGGGTCTCATTGTGTACCCCAGGCTAGTCCAGGATTTGCCATTGTCCTGCCTCAGTCTCTGAATGCTGAGATCACTGACAGACTCCACCACACTAAACTTGCTACTATTTAATATAATGAAACCCACTTATTTCATGGTGTTATGTGGTGCCTGCGAAACCATCGTCTTATGATTGTTCTAATCTCCATTTACATAGGAAATAACAAGCTCTGCAAGTGTAGGTGTCTGTCCTGAGTTAAGTAAGCAAAGGGAAAGTGAGCACGAGGCCTTGGTCTTTCCAGGCCTTTCTGACTCTGTGACTCCTCCTGTTTATTTCTTTATTTACATATGCATAAGCACTTAAATGCAGGACGACTCACCCAAAAATGGGTGAGTTTGTTTTCTCCTTCCACTTTGTGGGTTCTGGGGTTGAACTTTGTTGGTCAGGCTTGATGGCAAATGCCCTTATCTCTGAGCCATCTCACTGGCCCTCTCTGATTTGTGTGTGTGTGTGTGGGGGGGGCAGTGTACATGTCTGTGCAGATGTGCTTGTTCATGTATACACTAATGATGGTCAGAAGTTTCTGTCATTTTTTTTTTCTATTTATATCATCATCATCATCATCATCATCATCATCATCATCATCATCATTTTGTGTATGGTTCATGATGTGTAGGGCACATGGGCATTTGTGGTGGTCAGAGAACACATGTGTGGAATTGGTTCTCAGTTTGCCAGGCCTGTGCAGCAAGCCCCTTTACTCACTGAGCCATTTAACCAGGCCTTCAACTAGCACCGATATGGGTGCCCAAGCTGATAGAGGGTAGAATAAAAAATGAGAAATGGGTAGTTTTGAAAACTTGTGTAATCAAAATTGACATTCTCCCTGCTTGGGGGAAATGGCAAATTAGACGTGTTGGAGATATCATAAAATATATAAAATTAGAATATTGAGTGTGGTAAAAACATTTGCTCAGTACAATACTTGCTCAAAAATTTTCCCAGGATCTTCTTGGGCACATGTGCTAGTTGAAAAAACATTACTGAACATAAATGCAGCATCAAGTTAATATCTGAGCCAAAACATATATTTTCTCAAGAACCCATAATGCCAAAAAAAAAAAAAAAAAAAAAGGACACACTTTTGAGAATACGACTGTCTTTCTAAGCCTCATATATCTGGCAAACCTGACAAAAATAATGTGGTCCGTCGGTATAATAGACTCCCAACTTTGTCACATACAAAAGCAATGGTAGTAACATCTACGAAACACTTGGGGTGATTCATATCCAGCCAGCCAAGCTAGAACGGCTAACTGAGAAGAGCTTTTTGTTACGATGGCACAGTGTCAGCAAGATTAGGGATCTGTACATAATATTCTAGTGAGGAACAAATTAGATTTAAACTCTCTCTGGTGGGGCTATGGAGATGGGCTCACTTGTTAAGAAGCTTGTTGGGCAAATGTGGGGATCAGAGTTTGGGTTCGCAGGACCCCTGTAGAGCGTTGGGCATAGCAGCATGTGCTTGTGAGCCCCTGGTTGGGGGAGTGGAGACAGAAAGACTCCCTGGGGCTTGCTTGTCAGTTTGCCTGTAGTAGAGAATTTCAGGCCTTATCTCAAAAATTAAGATGTTGAGTGTTTGAAGAAGGGTGTTCTCTGGCTCCCACACATACACATGTTATGCACATATCCATGTAACACATATGAGGTATCAACTTGCCAACTAGAAGAGAAGCCACTACAGTTAGACACATTTGGGTCTACCCTCATCCTTCCCACTTGTGACTTTATTCATGGTCTTTTTTTTTTTTTTTTTTAAATCAAAAACAGTCTCAGGAATTTTTGTTCTAAACCTCAGTTGCTCCTAGGCAATAATTATCATTAAGTGATATAAATTACATAATTACATATGATATAAAACTTCTAACAAACTGTCAAAATTCTTCAGTGGCTTTAAGATATGTGGAATTCTCGTCTTTGTTTAACTATAAAGTCTGAAGTTCCGACTGAGTGTTTAGCTTTAAGCAGCTAACAGAAAGAACCTTAAGCTTGGAGGTTCAGTTCCTGTCCCAAGTTGAAAGTATATAGGTGTGACATAAGCCATGCCATGCTATGCCACCTTAGGGCTTAAGTAGCTCTGACACTGAGACATTTGGCTGTAGTCAAAAGAGAAAAGAAATATTGTTTTTCAAATCACACTCTTCATTTAAAAAAACGAGGGAGGGCAGGAGATGGCTCCCAGGTTAACAGAGCTGGCTGCACTTCCAGGGGATCTGAGTTTGATTCCCAGACTCCACATTAGGAAGTCCACAGCCATCTGTAACTCCAGCACCATAAGATCTGATGTCTTTTTCTGGACTCAGAGGGTACCCGCACCATGGCAAACATACATACACATACACATAAATAAATAAAATCAGCATGAGAGTGATGTTATTCTATATTAACTAAACATCTGTTAAAAAAATAAAAGACAATTAAAATTTAAAGTGAAAACATTTAGACTCTTTAAGTTGACATTACAAAGCTCTATGACTTATCCTGTCCCATTTTTTGGGGTAGGGTCTCAGGAGATCAAGTCTCGCTATTTAGCCCTGGCTAGCCTGGAACTCAATATATGAACTAACATAGACTAGAACTCAGATCTGCCTGTCCCTGCTCCCAAGTGATAGGATTAAAGGCATGGGCCACTGTACCTTGACACCCTAACTTTTGCCTCTACTTTGATTATCTTTGAGGGGCTAGAGAGATGGCTCAGTGGTTAAGAGTAGGTAGTTCTTTCAGAGGATCTGACTTCAAAATTCCCAGAAACCACATAAGGTGGCTCACAACCACTTATGACTCCAACTCCAGGGGATTCAGATATTCTGGTCTCTGTGGCATACACACACACATATACACTCAAACACACACACATACACACACACACACACACACACACACACACACAGAGGCATGCACACGCACACACATACACTAAATTTTTACATAAATATATATACATATATATGTATATATACATACACATATATACAATATATACATACATATATGTATGTATTTTCCACAATATATATATATACATATATATATTTTAAAAACATACACATAGTTGAAACCAGGCACGGTTGTGCATGCCTTTAATCCCAGCACTCAGGAAGCAGAGGCAGGCAGGTCAGTGGGAGTTAAGACCAGCCTGGTCCTGGTCTCCATAGTGAGTTCCAGGACAGCAGACCTATATAGTGAGACCCTGTCTCAAAAAACCCAGCTGAAAATTTTAGAGAATCCCAAATTCATTTAATAAATGTGAAATGAGCACTTAGGAGATACAAGAATTTTGCTACATTTTATGAGGAAAAACTGAATATGACAAAGCTTTCCTGTCTCAAATATATTTGGGTATGAGGCAGGAGAGCTTATCCTCCATGATTAGGAGGAATGCCCTTCCACTGAACTGGAGTGGTGGCTCAGAACCACCTGACTCTAGCTCCAGGGGATTCTATGCTTCTGGCTTCGCACTCATAAATATAGGTCCCCACACAAACACATACATATGCGTAATGTAAAATAAATCTTTTTTTGCCCCTAAAATAAATCTTTTAAAAATAAAATATATTAGGTGGTAGTAGCATTTTGCTGCCATTATTGTGTATGTGTTTACAAACTTGTTTTTGCTTTTGAGTTTGTGCATGTGTTGTTGAGATGAGCAGAGCTCTGTGAGTTCAGGACCAGCCAGGGTTACACAGAGAACCCCTACCTGAAAAGACAATCGATGGAAGGAAGGAAAAAGGAAGGGACAGAAGGAGGGAGGGAAGGAGGGAGGGGGGAGGGAGAAGAAAGCTAGGAAGGAAGAGAAGGGAGGGAGGGAGAGCAGAGGAGAAGGAAGGAAGGAAGGAAAGGAGGGGAGGGAGGGAGAAAGGAAGGGAAAGAAACTGCATAGTCAAGTTAGGCTACTATCATGTATGTAATTTTAAACATCCAGTTACTTTATGACACAGAACCAAGTTTAAAGTCTTTAGACCTGTGCTCTAAGGTATCAATGAGTCATTCAGATCCATAATTGCAGGCTTGCGCTCTGGCTTTTCTTTGCTCACTGAAAGCCGAACAACACCTGGGAATTAAGTTCTTTGTAAAACCTTCTAAGGCAGTACACACGGATTCAATTACTCTTGAAGAGTTGCGGTGATGGTTAAGGACTTCTAGCTTTGGTCAGCCTGCCCTGTCTCTGCACGCAAGCTGAAGGATGGCTCTTCTCACTGACCATCTGCGGTTTTAGGAAGACGCCTGATCAGTTGAGAGAGGGGGACAGACAAAGACTAAGGGACGGGACTGGTGTCTCCGGTCTGCAACGGCCTATTCATTAGAAAAGGCAAAGAGTAAAGTGATTAACGCACAAGAGGACCCCGGGTTGCTGAGGAGAGAGAAAGAAGAGGAAGGAAGACAAAGGGTGAGCTGGACTGGAAGCTGCGGTGAAGGAATTTCAACAGATTCTTTGTTTGTTTGCTTTGGGGAAGATCTACTTTACAAATGCAATTTCCATACAAGGGTGTGGTGCCTCGTCAACAAAGGAAAGGGGAAGCTAAGCAGAGCCTCTGAGGAAGCTTTAGCACAAGATCGATGGCCTACTGGAGACCACGTAGACTAAGTTCTCACACCTCATATTGCGCCCCCCCCACCCCCATCTGTCTGTCTCCCTACCTCCCCATTTCCTGAGTCTCTCTCTCTTGTCTCACGTAACCAATTGGCCCTGACATCCTGAATTCTCTGTCTCCCAAGTACTGAATATAGGGATAACCCCCCACTACAACTGCCTGAGATTCATTCATTCATTCATTCATTCATTGTCTGTCTGTCTGTCTGTCTGTCTTTTCCTCCTTGTTTGTTTGTTTGTTTATTCGTTCGTTTGCTTATTTCCTTATTTTATTTAGAGAGTTTTTCTATGTAGTCCTGATTGTCATGGAATTTGACAGGTAGACGAGGCTGGCCAAGAACTCACAGAAATTTGCCTGCCTCTCCTACCACACCTGGCCTGCCTGAAACTGGTGTCTCTTAAAAGGAAGACATAAAAGAAAAAGAAAAAGGGCTGGAGAGATGGCTCAGTGGTTAAGAGTACTAACTGCTCTTCCGAAGGTCCTGAGTTCAAATCCCAGCAACCACATGGTGGCTCACAACCATCTGTAGTGAGATCTAACACCTTCTTCTGGTGGGTGTCTGAAGACAGCTACAGTGTATTCATAAAAAAAAATAATAATAATAATAATAAAAAAGGATGAAGGAGCACTGGCTATACTTTTTGAAGTCGAACCATGCTAGGCATTCTCCCACATGAGCAGCAAATGGCCCATGCCTGTGAGGAGCCCCCTTATGTGGAATTGAGCAAAGACTTGATTTTGCCATTGATTGGGGTCTGTAGCATCAGGAATTTCTCCACCAGATTGTCTTTGTCCTACAGCTGCTTAGCTTGTGTGCATTTTATAGGGAATTAAACCGGACAATGGACTAAACTGATTCTAAGATTAGGATAAACACAGCAACTGAGTAAATGCATCCACATTGAACAGAAAACAGTTTTATTAGAGATATTTAAAATCCAAACATTAAAAAAAAAAATTCCTTTCCAGGAGACAGATGGCACAGCATATAAGAACACTTGCTACTCTCAAAGAGGACCTGAGTTTGATTGCAAGCATCCACATGATGGCTCCTAACTAACTGTAGCTCTAGTTCCAAGGGATCCAACACCTCAGACCTCTATGGGCATCAGGCATGAACATAGTACACATACATCCTTGCAGGCAAAACACACACTGACATAAAAAAAAAAAATTAAAAGCCGAGCAGTGGTGGCACATGCCTTTAATCCCAGCACTTGGGAGGCAGAGACAGCCAGGGCTAGACAGAGAAACAATGTCTGCCCCCCCCCCCCAAAAAAAATCTTTCCATGATCACAATCTTAATTTTTGGGGGTGGGGGTGGGGAGTGGTCTTCCTATGTAGCCTATGGTGTCTTTGCCCCTGAGACAGGCCCTAGGGTCCCCACTGTGATTCCAAGCCTGATTTCAATTACAATAAAAACATGGTTATTTTCTTGTTATTTGTATCCTTTTTGTTTTCTTTAAAACATTAACATTTTAAAAAACTTGAAGTTTAAACACAAGGAACTGTTTTTTAAAGAAATAATTATGTTTACATGTGTGAGTGTTTTGCCTGTGGGTACTCATGTATGGATGTGCACCATGTGTGTGTCCATCTGATGATCTACACCTGGGGTTACTGGCGCTTTTGAGCCTCCATGTGGGTTCTGGGAAGCAAACCTGGGTGCAAGGGCAATAGTGCTCTTAACCCCTGAGCCGCGGAAGTACTGTATAATCCAATTGTTATCTTGCGTTGCCAAAACTGCCTGCACTTTCTTGCCAGTTGTCTAAATCAGTGGAAGAATTAAATGTGTGGTGGACAACAGTTATTTGCCTGACCAGTGGGAACAATCAAAATCGTCTAAGCATCTTTCTTTCACATTTGAGTATTTGAACTGTAGGTTGTTGTTTCTTTGTTTTTGTTTATTTGAGATCCTACATAAAGACCTCATGTAGCCCAGGTTAATGTGGGGCTCCTGATCTCTGGTTGGTGAGAAGCGTCATTGTGCATGGAGCACTGTGTATGCTAAAGCTGACAACCTGTGTTTGTTTCCCAGGTCCCACAAGGTGGAAAGAGAGAGCTGCTAGGCCATCTTCTGATCTCTGCAGGTGCACTGTAGCATACACACAGCCTTATACACACACACACACACACACACACACACACACACACATACTCAAATGTCATTTTTAAAAATTTCTATTCTCCTGCCTGAACCTCTCAAATGCTAGAGTGCAGACATGTGCCACCATGCCTGGTTCAAACCATAAATCTTTCTGTAATCACTCCATACTTATAGACACTAGACTCATAAAATATAGATGTGGGAAAGAACAAAATAATGACCACCTCCTTTGGGATACTGTTATCAGCATTTTGGAGTGTCCTTTCCTTTTTTCAAACATGTCTTTGTTTTCTTGTTGTTCCCATCTTGTAATGAATGAATGTCCCTCTGCCCAGTTCTGATGCTTATGTCGCTTATGGAGCTGACATTTTGTATGGAGAGATACTGGCGTAAGAATGGGAGTCTGGCTACATTTTGTCCCACAATATACAGCCTTAAGACACTCTGCCAAACCTGGTCATGCTTTCAATCCCAGAACTGGAGAGGCAGAGGCAGACTGTCTCTGAGTTCCAAGCCAGCCAGTGCTACACATTAAGATGTGTCTTAAACAAGCAACAAACAAACAAACAATAAATAAAGCACAGCTAATGATTTCCAGCTGATTGAAAATAGCCCCTAAACATACAACTCAAGATCAGGGTTCAACTTCTTGTTAGTTGTCACTGGAGCCCAGAGATAAAGGTCTGTGAATTAAACCACATCATTGATTAAGAGTCTCCCAGACTTACTCAACCCCATACCGTGTTACTCAGCAGGGAAAGCTGTTTCTATTTTTCATCATAAATGATCTGAAACAAATGTAAATGCTGGGACCCATCCCAGGCTTCGTGCATGCTTCATGTAGGGAGCACTTTCCCAACTGAGTAACACTGAGTTACCTTGTTTCTTCTTTTCCTTCTTTCTTCCTTGTTCTTTATTTTGATATAGGGTCCCATGTAGCCTAGGCAGGACTCAAGGTTACTGTATATATTGCCTAAGAGCTCCTGACTCTCCTGTCTCCAACCCCAATTATTGGAATTAAAGGCATGCACTTCCATATCTGGTGTATTAGGCAGGGTTCTCTAGAGTTACAGAACTTATGAAATGAATCTATCTATCTATCTATCTATCTATCTATCTATCTATCTATCTATCATCTATATGGAATTTATTGGAATGACTTACAGGATGCGGTCCAACTAACCGAACAGTGGCCAACTGTGAATGGAAAGTCCAGGAATCTAGTAGTTGCTCAGTACCACAAGGCTGGGTGTATCAACTGGTTTTTCTGTAAAAGCTGAAATGTCAAAGAAGTAGGTATCAATGCCAATGAAGGAATGGGTATGCTGGAAAAGTGAAGACAAGCAGGAAGAGAATGAACTGCTAGTGATGTTATTTTAATATCAGACATTTTAAGAAAGCTGAATGTCTTAGTTAGGTCTACTGTTGTTGTGATGAAACACCATAACCAAAAGCAACTTGAGGAGGAAAGGGTTTATTTCATTCAAAGTTTCATGTAACAGTTCATCAAAAGCAGTGGGGCAGGAACTCAGTCAGGACAGGAACCTGGAGGCAGGAGCTGATACAGAAGCCATGGAGGAGTGCTGCTTACTGGCTTGCTCCTCAAGGCTTTCTCGGTGTGCCTTTTTATAGAACCCAGGGCCAGTCTCATATCAATTACTAACTTACCTACAGCCTGATCTTACAGTTGAATTTTCTCTATTGACACTCCTTCATCTCTGATGACTCCAGCTTGTATCAAGTTGACATTAACTAGCCAGCATGCTATACTTATTTAAGTGTATTAAACATCATAATTTTACACCATCATTTTATTTTTGTTTCCTAAACTTTTCCATTTGATCATATGGAAACTAATGATGAGTCTGAGAACACCTAGTTTGATTAATAATATTGGTCTAATTGTAAGACAGATATGAAGCTAGCTTCCTGTGCTTTCTCGGATGATGATAGCCCTCACCCCATCAAATGGAATTATTCTTGCTGTGGCCCATAACTATCCTTTAAAGGTCAGCACTTTTCTACTTTGGAATGCAGATAATAATAGATTTTTTTCCCCAAGTGGCTCATGCCGTATCTCTTTATTCCTTTGTACATTGCATATTTGCAGTCTGCCCACTAAATCAAGAAGTACTGGTTTCCTGTGAGAAGGCTGTGATGTATTTTCCGGTGGAAAAATAAAATAAGTTAAAAGAACCCTGGAGTCTCCGCCTCCTCCAGCTATGGGCAGCAGCTGGTCCCAGGCGATGCCCCAATCACCCCAACGCTGGGACACACACATGTAGCATAGGAAACGGTTTTCTTGAGTCATTTACAGCGATGTTCTGTGTATGCAGCAGGAAACACCATCTGCATGTTTCACATGGGAATGGAATTTGCCTCTTTTGAGAAGAATTTGGTTAGTTCTGCATGCATTTCTCATTTCTATTTCCCGTCTCCTCTTCTCATTAATTTTGATTCTTGGGTATCCCATTTTATTCCAGTAGACACAGTATAATGTAGTGTTTAAGGACCCTAAGATCTGTAATCAGAAAGATTTGAGTGCAAATTTTAATTCTTCCTCAGTAATTAAACGTCCCTTTGTAAGCGGGCATATGGTGTGTCAGGAAAGGGTGGAGGAGAGATGGGAGGGTACACAGAATGCTCAGGCACCAGGCCTACAAGCTGAATGCATGCTTCATTTCTTAGTGGTATGTCTATTACACTTGGATTCAGACTGAAGAGTTAGTGAGGGCACTTGCCTGGCATGCTTAAGGCACAAAACTCAACCCCTGGTTCTGGAAGAAAATAAGACTGAGAGCCAGAAAGATGGCTTTGTGGTCCAGAGACGATTCTGTTCTTCCAGAGAACCTGAGTTCAGTTCCCGGTACCCAAGTCAGGTGGCTCCCAGCAGCCTGAAACTCCGCTGGAGGATTCGATGCTCTTTTGTGGCCTCCTCAGGCACCTGTGCTCTCACACACAACCCCCACACAGACTTTCACACGCATCAGTAAAAATGAGAATGAGTCTGAAAGTACGAAAATCGAGACAACAGCTGATGGGTGAGCTACTGAACATGAATGGGATTTAAAAAAAAAAAAAGAAATCAGTTGACGTATGTGAGGGTGTAGTGTTCCTGTGGAGGTGGGAAGACAAGTTGCATGAATCAGTTATCTCGTTGTAACTGGCAGACCCAGGAATCGAATTCAGAGCATCAAACTTTGTGATGACTGAGTGTTTTGCCAGCCCCATGACTGTTGTCTTGCAGGGTGCAAGATTTCTTGCTTAGAGGGCTCTCAGTCTCATCTCCTCCTCCTTGATTCGCCTGCCACCCAGAAAGGTGTGAAGAGAGAGTAGAAGCTTGAGAGTAAGGTGGCTGGAACAGAATGGGTGATTTTTTTTTTCTTCAGGATTTCTGAGGTCCTTAACTGACTCCATACCTTGTAATGATGGGCTGGATATTGTTGGGTATAACCTCTACCGAAAGGACATGTGTGGGAGCTTAGCAAATGCTTTCTGAAAGTCAGCAGAGACTTGTCTCTTCTCCATCCTCTGCTCCTAGGAGCAGCCAGGTTCTCTGGTTCCTTCAGCAGTGATGGGGATTATGTCTCCCTTCTCCATCTAGCAGGGATTTCACTGTCAAGCGCAAACAGTCTCACTTCCTACATTTGCCATAGATACTAGATAGGATTTTTTTTTTTTTTTTATTAACTTGTGTGCTATTTTGTTGCTATTGACAAAGTGATAAAATACGGAGAGGTAACATCTGTTTGATAAGACTTTAAAAAACATTTATTTTATTTTATTTTATTTTATTTGTGTGTGTGTGTGTGTGTGTGTGTGTGTGTGTGTGTGTATCCAATAAGGTCAGAAAAAGGTATTGGATCCCTTGGAGCTGGAGGTAAAGGCAGTTGTAAGTCACTGTACCTGTTGGCTGCACAGTACTATCTGCTCACTGTACCGGCTGATTTTCTGTTAACTTGACACAAGCTAGAGTCATCAGAGAAGGAGCCTCAGTTAAGGAGACATCGCCAGGATATCCAGCTGTAAGGCATGTTCTCAATTAGTGATCAATGGAGGAGGGCCCAGTCCTGGGATGGTGGGTGGTGCCATCCCAGGGTTGATGGTCCTGGGTTCTCTAAGAAAGCAAGCTGAGCAAGCCAGTAGGTAGCATCCTCTATGGCCTCTTCATCAGCTCCTGCCTCCAGGTTCTTGCCCTGTGTGAGTTCCTGATCTGACTTCCTTCAGTGATGAACAGTGATATGGAAATGTAAGCCAAATAAACCCTTAACTCCCCAACTTGCATTTTGGTCGTGGTGTTTCACTGGAGCAATAGAAACCATAGCTAGGACAGCCACCCGTCAGGGTGCTGTGACAAGGTCCTCTGGAAGAGCAGAAAGTATTCTTAACTGCCTAGCCATCATTTCTCCAGCCCCTCCTTTTGAGACAGGGCGTTAACTACATAGCCTACGCTAGCCCTGAACTTGTGATCTTCCTGCCTCAGCTCTTGAGTGCTGAGATTACAGGTGAGTACTACTGCTTTGAAGCCTGAATTTGAGTCATTCTTTGCTTGATGGGCATTTGAGATGGAGTCTCATTAAGCCCAGTCTCGCCTAGAACTTGTATATAGCCAAGGAGAATCTTGAACTCCCGATTCTCCTATGTTTATCTCCTGAGTGCCTAGATTACAGGTACTTGCCAGCATGCCTGGCTTTGAATTTGGGTCTCACATGTGAAGCCCATGGCTGAATGGAAGAGAAAATATTTCCCTCCATCGGCTGTGTTCTCCCTGACTGGTTAGTGTGGTAAGAGGCAGCGGTGGACTCCTGGTCCTTTCTGCTGATGCAGGCAAACCGCCAGCCACTCCGGGGAGTTGCTGATGAGAT
Source organism: Montemys delectorum (assembly GCA_019843815.1). Lineage (NCBI taxonomy): Eukaryota > Metazoa > Chordata > Mammalia > Rodentia > Muridae > Montemys > Montemys delectorum. The sequence continues at coordinate 13,379 of JADRCD010157229.1, read as the reverse complement.
AAATTCCAGGGTACAAAACCCCACACTTTTCATTATAATGGCTTTCAGGCCCATTACTGGTAATAATTTAAAATTGCCCGAATTCATGGCTGAAGGGACCTGCTTCTGCTTTTCATTAAGCGTTCCTGAACAGGTGCTGAGCTCTTCGGGCTTTAATGCCTTGCAGCCTCAACTAAACCACATTTAAAAGTAAAATGTTGGAATTTCTCCCTGGTTTCAGCATCCGAATTAAGGAGGGAGTTCAAATTTTCGGACTTGTATATATGGTTTGCATTTGAAAGACAAAATTCTCCTCCTACAGTAGAAGAGGCTGGAGTGGAGATACATGGTTGGGGAAACTGCAAGTTTATCTTTATAGGTGGTTGCACAAAGTTCTGGAAGCCATAAGGTTTTGTTTTGTTTTGTTTTGTTTTCTTTTGTTTTGTTTTTTCTTTAGACCGGTCTGAGATGAATGGAAGGGAATGGCATTCTGCTGGGTAAAGTTTGAAATGGATGAATTCCTGCCTAGGAGATGGGAGGTAATTACAGCACAAATGAGTTGCACATCCGGTGCGTTCATGGAGGGTTAAGCTAAATATTTCAAGCTGTTATTTGTTCTGTTTACTTATGTTTATATGAGGTTAACAACTTCTACAACAGCTCTTTGGGGAAGTTGTTCCCAGGTGTCTTCTGTTAGCTGTCGAGTTCATTTGAATTACTTTATGAGGAATATTTCAAATAGAAGTCAAGGGAAGCCGGGGAGACCGGACTTCTCACACCCTGGGGAGAATTCTTTGTTCTGCATGGCAGTGGTAGCAATAGAAAGTGGAGGAAATAAACAAAATCTTGTGACTGTGTGCTCACACATGTCTTTATAGGTGTGAGTTCTGCTGCCTCATACACACAAGCTTGAAGTTATAGACGTGGAGAAATGAGTTGGCGAAGCATTTTTTTGAAAGTCAACAGCTTTTGTATGGGTGTGTGGAGGTGAGAGAGCAACATAGGGGTATTGGTCCTCAATTCCCATCCTGTTTAGAGATGATCTCTTTTTGTTTTCCTAGCCATTAATAGGTTACTATTTTTCAGCAGTATATATATATATATATATACACATACATACATACATATACATATATACACATATACATGATGTGTACATATGTGTATATATGTATATGTATACATACATCATGTATATGTGTATATATGTATGTATATATATATATATATATACTGCTGAAAAATAGCAACCTATTTATATACATATATATATACATACCACATATATATACATATATACATATATACATACATCATATATATACATCATGTATGCATATGTATATATATATGTATATATATTCTGCTGAAAAATAGTAACCTATTTTTATATGTATATATATGTATATATAAGTTGGGGCCTGGAAGTAGTGGCATACACCTTTAATCCAAGCATTCGGGAGGCAGAAGCAAGGGGATCTCTGAGTTCAAGACCAGCCTGGTTTATGGAGTGAGTTCCAGGACAGAGAAACCCTGTCTCAAAAAAAAAAAACCAACCAACCAACCAACCAACCAACCAACAAAACAAACCAACCAAAGTAGGTTACAAAATATAAACTCATTTTGTTGAAGATCAGAATATATATAAAGTATATACAAGGGATATGCATACACCTGGAAAAGTATATACAAAATTTTAGCAACATTTGATTTTTGGATGGTCAGAATACAGATTTATTATATATACTTTTAACATTTTCTCATAAAACATGTTTTAGTATGTAATAAAAAATAATCTATGCAGTAAAACATGGTAGATACTTAGCATGATGAATTCCTTCTTTTTTTTTAAAGATTTATTTATTTATTATATCTAAGTACACCATAGCTCTCTTAAGACACTCCAGGAGAGGGCATCAGATCTCATTACTGATGGTTGTGAGCCACCATGTGGTTGCTGGGATTTGAACTCTGGTCCTTTGGAAGAGGAGTCAGTGCCCTTAACTGCTGAGCCATCTCTCCAGCCCCAATGAATTCTTTCTTTAGGAAAGCACTTAAAATTATAGTCTGGAAACCAAAGACTGTGTGGTCCACAGTGATTAACTGTTGTATGAGTAACTCCTACTTAGGCTTGCTTTGAAAACATTTATTTTTGTCCCTCTGTGTGTACAATTTATATAGGCGAACATGTGCGTTTGTGTGTGTGTTTGTGTATGCGTGTATATGTGTGTGTTTTTATGGGTGAGGATGTTTACATGCCTTTGAAAGCATGTGGAGATCAGAAGATACCACCAGGCATTGTTCCTTACTTTCCACGAGTTTGAGATAGGATCTCTTGTTGGCTACTGTGAATGCCTGGGTGAGTTGCCCACAGGGTTAGGGATTTTCTCTCTGCCTCTCATCTTGTTCACTTGCTCATCCCTCCAGAGGCACGCAGGGAACACTCACTTTTGTATATAGTTTTACATGGGTTCTGGGGATCTAACTTTAGTGTGTGTGTGGTGTTTTCCTTTTTTTTTTTTAAAGAATTATTTTATATATATGAGTACACTGTAGCTATCTTCAGACACATGGGATCCCAGTGGCATCAGATCCCATTACAGATGGTTGTGAGTTACCATGTGGGTGCTGGAATTGAACTCAGGACCTCTGAAAGAGTAGTCAGCGCTCTTAACCACCGAGCCATCTCACCAGCCCCCTGAATTCTTTTCTTAACTTGGCTCTGCTGTTTTCCCATTCGTAAAGTAGGAATAGTCACTGAGAAATTGAAGAGACCAGCAAGCTGTGCTGAACTTCTTAACCCAGTCATTTCTGTACCTCTTCTTTTTTTTCTGTCTTTTCCAGACAGGGTCTCATGCATCCTAGAGCGGCACTGATTCTCTGTGTGGCCAGGGATGACCTTGAGCTTCTGCTGCGCCTGCCTTTACCTCCTGAGTGCTGGGGTTACAGGTGTGTGACATCATCGTCCAATCTCTGCAGTGTTGGGGGTTGAACCCAGGGCTTCACACATGCTAGAGAAGCACTTTACCAACTGAACCACCCTCCTAGCCCTTTCTCGTTTCCACCTTTGAGACAAATTCTCACTCTAAACCCAGACTGATCTCAGATTCTCAGTAATCTTTCTGCCTCTGATTTCCAAATGCCAGATTACAGTTACAAGACCACACCTGGTTTATACTATAGTTCATGATAAAATTGTCTATGACTATGTGATGTAATGTCCAGTCTACTTCATATTTTCTGGGGCAAACACAGAGTCTGTCTTCTGAACCTGATTTACCATAGGCCAGCAAACCATAGCAACTTTATCCTCAGGTGCTTTGCTGTGTTCGATGGCATCATGATTTTGCGTTACAATACCTAGAGAACTCAGAATCACTCATCCTCCAGGCTGGAGAAATGATGGCTCAGGGGTTGAGTGTGTGCAGCTCTTGGAGAAGACGAGAGTTCAGATCTCAGCACCCACTTTGGACGGCTTAACAACTGCCTATAACTCTAGCTCCAGGGTATCTAATGATGCTGACCTCTATGGGCTCCTGCACTCACGTACAAACTGCCACACAGATGGACAGGCATATATGATGCATTTGTGCACACACTTAAAAATAAAGAGAGTGACCCTTCATACTTCCCCAATTCCTGTTTCATATCCAGTTCTCACATCTAGGCGGAAAGATCCTATTGGCTCGGCCCTCCTCCAGTTCCCTTTGGTGTTCTTATTTATTAGAGTTGGGGTCTCATTTTGTAGCCCTGGCTGGCCTGGCACTCACAATGTTGACTTGTCTATCCTTGTACTCACAGAGCCTGCCTCTTCCTCCCAAGTCCTAAAAGTATGACCACACATGACCATTGTTACAGATGTGCTCTGACACATGCATGGTTTCCCTTCGTACAATAAATAAATACAATAAATATTCTTAAAAATGTATCAGAATCAGAGACATAGAAACAATCTTTATTTTATATTTTACTGTATAATTTTATTTTACATTTTATTTATTTATTTTATATGTGTTAATGCATACAAGTTGGGGTACATTTGTGAAGGGCAGAGGAAGCAACAGGAATCATTTGGTAATCTACTACACATTCAGGACTCATAAATTCTAGGATTATGGGCTGGATTGATGCTGTAACTAAATAGACTTGATGAAGTCTCACAGCTGACAGGACATTCAGGTTCAGTCTAACTTAATGGCCTTATCTTACGGAGGAGGAACAGTGAGTCTAGAGAGTTTTAGTGACTTGCTACCATTATCATATCTTATATTGCAGCTCATAGGACAGCTATGAGCTCCCCTCCTGGTCTTTATCCATAAACATTCATCTTACTGCCAAGCACTGACGTATGTAGACAAACCTTTTTTAGCCCTGTTTTCTTCCTTGAGACAGGGTCTTACTTTGTAGTTAATGTTGAACTCTCTGTGTAGGTGGAGCTTGTCTGAGCTTGTGCTGACTGATTGTCGTGCTAGGATGACTTCAGGGACACGCCATGGCCACTCTAGACAGGGATGTCGTCATTGTCTTTTGAAATCAGAGGAGTCTAGTGAATTGCATGAATTCTTGAATTCAATGCTACCTTTAACTTAGAGGCACTAGTGGTCATCTACTCTTTGTAGTTCATCAACTGTGTGGTTTTTAGGATTATGCCTTCAATCAGGGAGCAGGCTGAGCTGTCCACCTTCAAAGCCTCTCAGAAATGCTGATTTATTTAAAAAATCAGCAGCCTGTTACATCAGACTGCAGGCACCAGCCTAAACTCCCTCTTTTGTGTGTGTGTGTGTGTGTGTGTGTGCAATCGAAGTGCTGAGAATAACTTTTGCTTTCATTTCATTTTTATTTTGTGTGTCCCTGTACCACAGTCCATGTTCTTGGAAGTCAAAAGACAAATTCTGGGAATTGATTCTAGGGAGTGAACTCTGACCTTCAGGCTTAGAGGCAAGCGCCTTTCCCCACTGAGCCATCCCTAGCCGTGATTGCTCTTCTCATATGGTGGAAAACAATGAAAGGACTGAGATATGCTTTTAGCATGCATGAGATTCTAGGTTCAGTTCCCAGTACTTGTAAGAAAGAAATTAAAATAAGAATAGCATCTTGTTACATGTGAGAATTCTATGCAAGTACAATTTTTTAGAGGCTTTTAATAAAATTTTGCCAGAACATAGCCATGGGGTTTTTGTTGTTGTTGTCGTTTTGTTTTTTTGTTTCTGTTTTTTCTAGTACAACAGCAAAGTAGATTCATTTCAACAAAGGTTGGAACATTCTCTCTCGTCCTTTTAAGACAAAGTTTTTTTCATCCCTGGATTGCAGTAAAATTACATTATGTGTCCTCTCTGTTCTAGGGCTTGTGAGATGTTTAGATAGGCATTTCATTAGCACCAGTGTTTTAATATCTTTGAAGATTAAACCAGAGCTAAGTTGCAAATAACCCCAAACTGGTGGTTTCCCCCTCTTCCTTTCTCTTTTGCTTCAATATGGTGTTTAATGTGTGTTTTGTGCTTCCCTCCAAGAATCAAAACTCACAAATGATGTTTGTATCTGATAGACATAAAAGCTTCCCACAGCATACCAGCAGGAGGTATGTGTAGGAATAACTGGCTAATGAGAAGTCCCAGGACAGACTCCCAGTGAGACTTAACTTTTCATGCAGAAGGGAGGTTCTCCCTCCCACCCTCACCCTTCTGTAACTGAGTTTGCAGCTTCTTCTATTCCATGCTTAGATACTGAAAACGAAATCTTTTAAAAGCTTATGGGTTTTAGTCTGGACTGATAATGACATAGGCAAGGAACAACTTAAAGTTTTACTTAAAGATGAGGTTTTAAGACGTCATGTAGAAACTTTCTTTTCTTTCTTTTTCTTTTTTCTTTTTTTTTTTTTTTTTTTGAGACAGGGTTTCTCTGGGTAGTCCTGGCTGTCCTGGAACTCACTCTGTAGACCAGGCTGCCCTTGAACTCAGAAATCCGCCTGCCTCCCAAGTGCTGGGATTAAAGGCATGCGCCACCACCGCCCGGCAGTAACTTTATTTTCAACTCCAATAAAACATACCTCACAGTGAAGTAAGGAACATAGAACAATAGAGATGAGAATATACGTGTGAAAATATGCATCCCCATTAAAAGTTCAGTAAATACAACTTAAAATAGCAGTGAGATGCTATTTCTTCCTTAAACAAAAATCACAAAGAATAAAAAATTATATTTTCTGATGATGATGTCATGGAATAGTGACAACAGAGAGTGAGAGTCTTTCCTGACACAAAGTTCATTATTTGACTCAAAAATCTTTCTTCTTTCTTTCATACCTTCCTTCCTTTCTTCCTCCCTTCTTTCCGCCACCCCCTCTTTCTTTGGCATTTTGATGTTATTGCTATATAGCCCAGGCTAGCCTTGCACTCATGATCCTCTTACCTCAGCTTCCAGAGTGCTTGCATTCCAAAAATATGTTTACAAGCACATCTAATCAAAGAATTTTAAAAAAAACATGTAATATGTCATTCAAAAGAAATTTACCTAAACATTAAAAGTTTGGGTACTATTTAAAAAAAAAAATACCAAAAGGGGTGTGTATGATTCATGTTTTAAGTTAAATCCATCTTGGGACATCTGTTGTTTAGAACACAACTCAACCGGACATGCCACTTTATTGTTATTCGTAAGTATACTGTAGCCGGCTTCTAACAAACCACTTTAATATCTAAAAAGTCCTTTAGTCTAGCAACCTGGAAGGCACAGCCCGGTCTTTCTACAGAGCCATGCACGTCTTCAGCTCTGCTCTGGACCCTGTCTTCCTGCTATTTCTGCCTTCATGACAGATGCTCTTGCCCTTCCCCACTGGGATCCATCTGTCAGGATTGCTCTTCAATCTCTTCGTTTTTTTTTTTTTTTTTTCTTCCATTTTTCCTCTTATCTCCCTGGCCATGGGTAAATGTCAAGTGTCCCCCATCTGGCCTGTAACAGGATATGTTTTGGAGGATGACTCTGAAGCTCTGATTCTCCAACCTTCAACTACTCAGCATTGAGATTCTAGACTTGTACTCAACACCTGTTTATGTGTTGAGGGCTTCCTGCAGGCTGGGTGAACCTACCTACCGACCTAGCTCTGGCTCAGCCCTGCCACCTGACTCTTACCTGGTCAACTGATGGTGTCAAGAATGGTCTGCTCACTGTCATTCATCTTGTCTTGAAATGTCTAGTCTCCAACAGCCATTTTCATGCTCGGCACATACGCAAGACAACTCTTGGTTGACAGACACTGTTTCTCTGATTCCTGCCTCCAGCTTTGTGTGTCTCAGCTACCTGGACCACACCCTCTACATCCTCTTTTCTCAAAAAGTCATTGTCATTGGGGACGGTAACTTTTTTTCTATCTTTTTTTTTTTTTTTTTTTGAGACCTGGTCTCTTTACATGGCCCTTGCTGTCCTAGAACTCACTACATAGATGTGGCTGGCCTCAAACTCACAGAGATTTGCCTACTTCTGCTCTGTGTGCTGCGATTAAAGGTGGGAGTGACCATGCCTGGTTCCTGTACTCCTATATGACAGAGCCATTGAGACTCTCTGGGGGATCAATACTGAAAGTGACTCAAAGCTTGGTGCAGTGACCCCATCCGCAATCAGAGTACTTGAAACACTGATAAAGTACTAGTCCCATAAATTTGAGTTGGAGGGGCAGACAGGACTATATGAGACCCTTTCTTAAACAATTACAGCAATGCCACACACAAATGAATAAACGGAAGCAGTTTCTGAGAATCACCACCAGGTTTAGGAAGTAGCCTTGTGTGTTCAGTCTTGTCCAACAGATTTGTTGTGGTCTGAGTGAAGATGGCCCCCGTAGACTCACAGGGAGTGCAGACTATTAGGAGGTGTGGCCTTGTTGGAGGAAGTGTGTCACAGGAGGTGGGTTTTGAAGTTTTCAAATGTTCAAGCCAGGCCTAGTATCACTCTTTCCTTCTGCTGCCTTTGGATCTGGATGTAGAATCTCTGACCCCGTAAGCTATCTTCAATTAAATGTTTTCCTTTATAAGAGCTGCCATGGTTGTAGTGTTTCTTCACAGCATTAAAACCCTAGCTAATAGCCATACAGTATTGTGCACTTCTAATCCCAGCACTCAGGAGGCAGAGAGAGGCAGTTGGATCTCTCTGAGTTTAAGGTCAGCCTGGTTTACAGAGTGAGTTCCAGGACATCCAGGGCTACCCAAAGAAACCTAGTCTTGGGAAAAACAAAGGAGAAAAAAAAGCAACTAAGGAAAGATTGTTTCAAATTTTTTTTGTTTTATTGTTTTATGTGTATAGGTGTTTTGTATGCGTTCATGTTCATGCACCGCATACATTTAGTGTTCTGGGAGGATATAAGAAGGCATCGGATCTCTAGGAACTGGAATTATAGTTGATTGTGAGCTGCCATGTGGATTCTAGGAATAGAATCCAGGTCCTCCGGAGGAGTAGTCACTGCTCTTCTACCTCTTTGCCACCATCTCTCTACCCACAGAAAAGATTCAGAATTTGGTTATAGCTATCACGTATCTATATCTTTCTGTTGTTAGTTTGTTTGACCTTATTATTCTTTTTTTCTTTTTCTTTTTTTTCTTTTTTTTTGGTTTTTCAAGACAGGGTTTCTCTGTGTATCCCTGGCTGTCCTGGAACTCACTCTGTAGACCAGGCTGGCCTCGAACTCAGAAATCTGCCTGCCTCTGCCTCCCAAGTGCTGGGATTAAAGGCGTGCTCCACCACCACCCCGCTGACCTTATTCTTCTTAAGACAGGAGCTCATGTAGTTCAGGCTGGCCTCAAACTCATTCATACTTGAACCAACTGATTCACATGTACATGCCACTGTGCTCTTTATGGTGTGTTAGGAACTCCAACCCAGGGCTTTGTGCATGCTAGCAAACATTCTACCAACCGAGCTGAGTCCTGGACTTGCTGTTATGCGTTGGAATGAGTGTAGTTATTTGGTTGGTTATATGTAGGTAGTGACAGTTTGTGTCCTAGGTAGGAATGGTAGTCTGGTCCTTCGTGTGGACAGTCATGATTCCACCCGCCATTTTAATCAAGGGAAAGAGAAGTGACATCCAAAACACTAAAACCCTTTTTTTGTGCAGGATCTTGTACGTCCTTGGATGACCTTGAGCTAGCTATGTTGTAGCTGAGGATGACCTCAAATTTCTGATCCTCTCGTTCCTATCTCCTAAATGCTGAGACTGTGGACCTCTGCCAACATCTCCAGTTTATTGGATGTGGGCACTAAACTCGGTCTCCTTTACGCTGTGAAGCACTTTACCAACTGAGAGCTGCATTCCCAGCCTCATAAATCCCAAGTATGCTTAGATTCGCCTTCACAGAGACCAGCCCCTTCCACAGCTGCATCGGAAGCCACACTTTGTCAGAGTTAATGTTCTCATTTGGCTTCTTCACTCTCAAGAAATCCTTCAGAAACTTGCCACTCTTGAGGGTAGAGCGAGATCTTCCCACCAGGACAATATTATGGATCTGTGAGTTTTAGCTTTTCCTACAGGGTTCAAATGGGCCATGAGGAATGGTGCTATAGACAGTGAGCCCAGGTGGAAGATGCGAACAGTATATGGTGAGCTCCAGGACAGTCTGGGCTGTACAGTGAGATTGTAACCAGATTCCATACCTTGTCATCCAAAGTCAACTTTACTGGAAGAGAAAAAACTAATTTTTTTTCATATAGTGGCTCTCAGCTAAATGATCCAAGGAAAGCATGTTTAAAAAAAATATTAAAGAAAAGACCCACATTTACCTTTCTGAGAAAATAAAGTCATCTTGGGCTTGCTCCCTCCTCCTGTGTGAATTCTCAAGTGACCTTCAGCACTGAGGTTGTGACCAGGGGCCTTAACTCTTTCAGAATTTTCAGGACGGCAGTTAACCCAGGCATTTTCACTAGCATTCAGAGAAACCTTCTGAAATGCAGAATACCAAACCTGGCTTTGGGGCCTATTAGCATAGCGTAGTATAATAAAAGGAGCAGGACAAAGCCCTATAGGAAGTGAATTTGCAACTCTCTACAGGGAAGAAATATTTTTTAAATGACACAATTTGTTTGCCATTAAATTTTATCCTGTGTGAGGTAAGACTTTGTGGGTCTGGAATTTTTGCCTCTGTTCTTTAGATCTCGAGTTAACCCTTTATTTCATGCTACCGTGCAAGTTTCTAGTTTTGGGGGTAGGTAGGTTTTTAAATTCAGTTTTGTGTTTAGAAAAGATGCACTTGTTTAACATTAGGTCAGGAATTGGGCTGGTAGTTCAAAGCTGTTTTGAGAACCTGGGCAGATGGTGCATGTCTGCTATCCCAGCACCTGGGAGGCCTGAAGAGTGTGAGTGTGAGGTCAGCTTGAGCTACACAATGCATTCAGGCCAACATGGTATCTCAAAAAGGAAACAGACAGACGGACAACAACCCCAAAAGGCCGATTGGATAGATTTACCTTTAAAAATGCATTTTCTTTACATTTTAAAAATTATAGGTTTTAAATAATGCTATTTTTTTAAATTAGTAAATTTAAACTCTCCTTCTGGGAGATATCTAGCTGTTGCTTCTGGCTCTGACTTGTGTCATTCCATAGTAAATCTAGTTCCTTTCAGTGTTAGGAAAAAAGAAAAGCCTTCAGGGCTCTCCTTAAACGTTTTAAATGTCATGGTGGCATTTCCAGGCTTCCTGAAGACATCTTTATATGTTGTGATGTGTCAAACTGTGGGCTTAACCCTTTGCCACCCTGGAGGATCTTCTTTTTTTGTTTTTTTAATTAAATTGACTTATTTATTCATTCACTTTACACCTAAATATCAGCTCCCCCTCCACCCAGTACCCTTGTAGGTCCTTCCCCCATTCCTCTCTCCCCTTCTCCTTTGAGGAGGGGGAGCCCCTCTCTAGGTAACCCCCCCACCCCTCCACCCCGGTTGTCCTCTCCCACTGAGACCATTCAAGGTGGCCCAGCCAAGGTAATGGGATTCACAGGCAGTCAGGACACAGATTCAGGGACAGCCCTGCTCCAGTTGTTGGGAGACCTGCATGAAGACCAAGCTGCTCATCTGTTACATATGTGCATGAGGCCTAGGTCTAGCCCTTACTTGGTCTTTGGTTGATTCAGTCTCTGAGAGTCCCAAAGAGTCCAGGTTAATTGACTCTATTGCTCTTCCTATGGAATCCCTGTTCTCTTCTGGTCCCTCAATCCTTTCCCGAACTCTTTCACATGACTCCTGAAGCTCCATCCAAAGTTTGGCTGTGGGTCTCTGTATCTCTTTCCATTGGCCGCTGGGTGGATCCTTCTATGCATAGGACAGGCAGAAGAGGGTCTTCATTTCTACACTTTTCCAGATACAATGTCAATAAGAAAAACAAGGATTTTGTGATTGATGAATGACCTGTCATGACCACAGGAGTTGTTCAAGTGTATTTACTAGTGTGTGATCTTTGAGTAAAACCAAGGACAGCTTTTATATATTTAGACAGGGTCCCATATATTTCAGGCTGGTCTCCAACTGGTACGTAGTAGGGGTGACCTTGAACTTCTGATCTTCTTGGGAAAACCTCCAGAGTGCTGGGATTGAAGAAGTGACCCACCATGCCTGGTCTTTGTGATGTTGGGGATGGAATCCAGGAAGATCTTAGACAGTGGAGGGGCAGTGAAGATGAGAGGACTGATCAGATGTCCTAAGTGATCTCATATTAAGGTGGCCCGTTCTGGTTACCAGACTTAGCAGGCGCCAACAGGGGAGGCTGGCTTTCATTTTATCTACTTCCCCCCTGTTTCTTACTTAGGTTTTAAAATAGTAACTGTAGAATGTGCTAGAAGCTCAGCAACCTGAAATTAATAGGGAGCCGGTAGAACAGCGTAGGCTCTGTTCTAATCTTCCCTCAAATGGAAAGGTCTTTAAAGGTTCACTTCAGTGTTTCAAGTGAACCTTGGATTTAAAACCCAGGGTGGGGGCTGGCAAGATGGCTCCGTGGTTCAAGATGCTTGGTGCCAAGACTGATAGATAAGTTGAGTTTGAGTCCCAGAACCTTTGTAGTGGAAGGAGAGAAGCGATTCCTGCAACTTGTCCTCTGGCCTCCAAGAATGCAGTATGGTGTATGAAACACACTAAATGGAAAGTAATACATATGCATATATTTGTTTGTTTTTCTTTTGTATTCATTTCCTGTGTAGGCATGTCACCTGATTGTATGCACAGCAAGTGCTCCTAACTGCTGAGACATCTCTCTAGCCCCTTGCAAAATCTTTTTCTTTTTCTTTTAAATTTTCAAAACAGGGTTTTTCTGTTTGGCCCTGGTTGTCTTGGAACTTGATTAATAAACCAGGCTGGTCTTGAATTCTGAGACCCACTTGCCTCTGATGAGTGCTGGAACCAAAGACATGCTCCACCATGGTCTGTTTTGGTTTTTGTTTGTTTGTTTGTTGTTTTTTTATTGTGCGTTTGTTTTGTTTTGAGATAAGATTTCTTTGTAGCCCTGGCTATTCTGGAACTTGCTCTGTATAGACCAGGCTGGCGTTGAACTCAGAGCTCCTCCTGTCTCTGCCTCTGCCTCTCAAGGACTGAGATTAAAGACACTGGTCACCATATCAAGTCCCTAGAAAACTCTTAAAACAGGCAAGCAAACAAAAGCTAGGGTAGGCTGCTCTCCCAGGCCCCTCAGCTTAGTGCAGTTGGGCCATGCAAGCATACTCCAGGCTGCTTTCCAGACCCCCCCACCCCCGGAATTCTGGCGAGCACCCTTCTGCTCTCCCAGAACCCAGGGATTCTGGCGAGCACCCTTCTGCTCTCCCAGAACCCAGGGATTCTGGCGAGCATCCTTCTGCTCTCCTGTGCCGCCTCTTTAGTGTGGTGCTGCTTTAAGCATTCTTTTATGTTCGTGGATGTTTGCTGCGTGCAGTGAGCATGAATCACAAGCCCTGAAGCTCTCAGGCTAGAGTCCATCCCAACCAGTATTTAATTAAAAGCTTGCTAGAGAATAGTGGTTTATTCTTGCCTGGTGGTATTAACATTATGGTTACTTTTTTTTTTTTTTTTTTTTTTTTTGTCACACAACATTCTGGAGGGTACATGTTTGCACATGAGAGATTGTTTCCAAACCAGTATCCGTAAACAAGAACAAAATACAAGGGGCTGAGCATGTAGCTTACATTGGTAGAGCGACTGTCTGGCATCCATAGGGCCCTGTGGTTAACCCAAGTACCACAAAAACTGAGCATGGTAAGATACATCTGTCTTCACAGAATTCAGGAGTTGGAAGCAGGAAGATCTGAAATTCGAGTTCTCCTCACCTACGTAGTGAGTTTGAGGCCAGCCTGGGCTACAGGAGATCTTGCCTCAGAAATAATACAAAACACCATAAAACAAAGGCAAAATCCACATGACTTTTTTTTTTTTTTTTTTT
>JADRCD010157227.1:0-94836 GCA_019843815.1 Montemys delectorum | reverse complement strand
TTATTATTATTATTATTATTATTATTATTATTATTATTATTATTATTATTTAATATTTTTATAGTTCAGTCATTATCTCCCTCCCAGTGTGCCCTCCAATGTATCCTCATTCCATTCCTTCTCCTCTATCTCCAAGAAGATGTCCCCAACCCCCAACCCCCACCCTGCCAGACCAGGTAGTCCTCTGCTGTATATGTTTGGGGACCTCATATCAGCTGGTATATGCTGCCTAGTTGGTGGCTCAGTGTCTGAGAGGTCTCAGGGGTCCAGGTTAGTTGAGATGACTGGTCTTCCTATGGGGTCGCCCTCCTCAGCTTCTTCCAGCTTTCCCGTAATTCAATCACAGGGAGCCTCGGCTTCTGCTCATTAATTGGGTGTAAGAATCTGCATCTGGCTCTTTCAGCTGCTTGTTGAAATGCCCCAATTCTTAATATTGCCAGAACTGCCTGAAATAATATGAAATGAGCACCAAACCTTCAATCACGCATCTGTGCTTATTATTTAATAATTAAGTCATACTATATATGAAGAGAATTATAATTTTCTCTCATATCAACCACTCAGATGTTTCCTGATACTCACTTGCTCACACTCACCTTCATGGGGAGTCATTAGAAATGGCCCAAAGTGTTTCAGGTGTTTTACCCATGTGTGGGACTTTCATCATTAACAATTACTGATTTTGTTCAATGTGAGGCCTAGTGACATTGCAGGAAAAAAAAATGAAGAAAACTAATTTTACTGTCCTTGGCCTTTGAAGAGTGTAAAGACTGAAGAAACTCTCTAAGGTCATTGGTTAAAAATGAAGCAGATAGCTATTTAAGCAAACTAACCCTCTTGAGAAATATCTGAGTACCTACGCCTTAATCCAACATTACTTTTGGGCTTTTAGTTACATACATCAATATCTTATTTTCCATTTTAAGTTTAGTTTTCTTTCAATAATAATAAAATCTATATAGAGTTTTAAGATTCTTAGAGCTATAGCCTGATTATTACTTTTTTCTTTTGCTTATAAATTATTTTCAGGAGACACTGATCATTAGAGACTTTCACCCTAGAAGTACCTGTCTGTAGTCAGTGATACCTTAAACCTGAAATGATCAATCAGTACACATTGTAGATCAAATATTAGAACCTATACTTCAACGCACAGCCTTATTTCATTTCTTGTACACTTGATCAGTTAAAATTTACAATCTGAAGTGTATACTAAAGTTTCGATGTGTGGATTCTTGACTTGGAAACTTAATCTACATATTACTATGTTAATGGTTGTTCAGGGGTGCAGCATTTAGGACTTCCTTCTGTGGGATGCTAAGAAGTTATGAGGTTTGGAGTTTATGAGGAGTATAGTAAGATAAAATTGTGCATATCTGTCAATCACCTGCCTTCTATCTTGAGTCTGAAGGGAAAATTAATGAAACAGAGATGGAAGAAGCACAGGACCAAGGCAGATTCCAGCATGACACCAGAGTGCCCCACAGTGGGAGCTGGTCAAGGAGAATACAGTGGAGAATGGCAATGCCATTATAATAGCTAGAGCTTGTCTTAGATCTATCCACGGTCACTCATGTGAGTTGAAGAACATAACAGTGATTAGGCATTACAGACCTCAGAGCCTGGAACATTACTTCAATCTATCTTCTTTAGAGTCTCCAGAAAAACGTAAGAACTCCTAAAACAATAATTTAGCATGTCATGGAATGACACACTGAAAAACTCAAGGAAGGAGAACAGGATGAGATGAAATAGAATTGTGTAATAATGAGAAGCCTTCCAGAGAAACATAAAATGTGTTGCATATGGATAAGAATGAGAATAAAGTGACAACGAAGACATAAATGAGATGACTAATCTTGAAAATCAAGTCTAGTATGGGAAAGGACGTGATGTGACCAGGCATTTGGAACCCTGGGATTCAAATCCTAGAACACTAGAAAAATTTGAGGAAGTCACACCCAAAGAGCTATTGAAGAAATATGAAATATGGTAAGAAGAACTTGTAATTTAAAAGGTTACCAGGAAGTCATAACCAAGAAAGTGAGAAAGAGGTTATAAAGACACTATATTATTTTTTATTTGAGATTTTGAAAGGAATAAAAGAAGAGGATTTTTTGCAAGTGCAAACTTTTCTGTGATACTAAAAAACCTCCTGTTATGTAAATTATTGTTTGCAAAAAGAAGTTGTAAATAACCAAACATTTGAGATCTTAAATTTGCAATTTAATTTTTAATTTGGTTAATTATTCAAAACATTTTTAACCATCTGATAAATATCAAATAAAATCATGAATTCAGCAGTGCCTTGATAGACCACTGATTACAAGTAAAATATATAAGTAAAGTAAGTATAAAGACATTTTTATATCAAATATAGTTTCATCGTAATGAAAGTTTAACTATCAATAGGAATAAATTATACTTAATGTGTGTTTTTAGCCTCCCCTGGTCTTTTATAGGAGCAATCTCTCACATTCATTTGCCCCTCATAGGAAGCCTTTTATAACAATTTGTCTTTAGCCTTTTGATTTCCCCAGGATATTTAAAGTGAGTGATTTAAGTTCCTTGGTATGTAATTGTGTATATGATTGTAATCATTTAAGGTAAATACTTATTGAATTACAAATTAAGTGTAAATTTAACTAAATGAAATTGCAATTTAATATGGAAGTCACTAATATTAGATTATCAAAATTAAATTGCTAAGCCTTGTTAAGGGTTTAAAATGAGTATATGATTTAAAAGCTTTGTAGAGTTGTGATCACTAGTTTGAGATTACTTAATACATTCACCTATATAGTCCTCTGCCGGGCATCCTTTGTAGGGAACTCTCTTGGTTCATTTATGAGGTTGCCTTGAATGTGACCTAATTGTTCTGATTTATTAGCTGCACAAAAACACATTTGCATTATCTTATCTTTTGAGTTCAGTGATTTATGTGTAGCCTGCAAGTGATTCTTGTTCCCTTATACTCAATTGAATGAACTAAGGTTGCATTTTAATTTGTATACTCACCTTGATTTCATGTGAGCAGATTCACTATTTTGTTTTAAAAACAAACCCTAATAATTGAAATATGTATTTATAAGTGACTTTTCTTGTCATGATACCCAAAGGTTTTGTTAAAAACAAATATGAAGGGGATTGATTTTACTCACAGTGTAAGAAAGTAATGATTATCATGATGTAATGATTATCATGATGTAATCAATGGTGACAAAAATACTCTGGGGGGGGGGTGCAGAAAGCAGAAAGGGGACTCACAGAATCTCTGAGAATTGACCTAAAACAGTTATTCCAGGACACTAGCCAATAAGAAGTTGCCACTGATAATCAGGGTAGAGTGTCCCTGCTCAATTAAATGTTTCTAAAGTGACTCTTTCAGACACAGCAACAGTATGTTTTCTAGGTAATTCAAAATCCAGTTATGTTGACATTGAAGATTAAAATCACATTATATAACAATATACTACCCCTCATGTAACTAATCATTGGAAATGACTATTTCCATCTCCAGAATGGATTTAGCCTCTGACATTACGAGGCATAGAGATCTCACATCAAACTCCCAGCTGCTCCGGTTCTAACATCTTCCTTCTGCTGGTAAACAATTTTACTTTAGGCTTTTCTAATGTGACACACTTCTGCTGGTATAACTTAATTGTGAAGCTTTTTGTTATCACCCCTAAATCCTGACATGTGACCCATGAAGCTGTAGTAATTAAACCCTTCATGTTTGTTACCTGTTATGGACACTCTGAAAATAAAACCTACAAAATCATTTCTTATTAACCAAATGCATGAAATAATGATAGAGGGTTTTCAAATTCATTTTGTGAATGTTTCCAGTGGAACTGGGCTCCAAAACTTTGAAGTTTTGCTGGTTGTCTACAGGAATACTAGAAGGCCTTTCCCCACACAAAGAACTATAATCAACAAAGTAAAGGTGAGACAAGTAGAACTAGTCCTCCCCAGGAAAGGGTACCCTAATTGGGGTACCAATACCAGTTGGTCAGACCTGAAAGCATTTATGGAAGTAATATGATACAGATAGCAAGTTATATTTAGAAATGTATATACATATCTGTGTATGACAACAGTTAATGAAGACAGAGCGTATGAATTTCAGAATATGAGAAGTATATGGAAGAAAAGAAAAGGAAAATAATGTAAGTATATTATCTCAAGAGTAGAAGAAATAAAATAAAAATAGATTTATAGAGATTGGAAATTTTAATCATGGATTTTTTGTGTTTATTTATTTAAGTCATCATAATTAAATCTGAAGTTTTGCAAGTGTTTACCACTGACTATATCCCAAGATATGTTGATTTAAACATTGTTTTAACTAATTATTTATTTCTGTTGAGGCAAGATTTTGATACGGATCTTGGGCTGGCTTCTCGATTTTAATCTTCTTACCTCAGCCTCTCTAGTACTAAAATGAGAGGCAAGCCTGGTTTTATAGAATTATTACTATTATTATTATTGTTATTATTATTATTATTATCATCACATTATGAAGCTAATGTGATGCTATTGTTATATTTAATATTTGCTATTGTTGACTTAAAGACATTGTAATGATTGATAAAACAGATGTCAAGCCTCTGCAGTTATTATTTAAGAAATGAATGATTAATATTGGAGACATTGATATCCTTAAAGACTAGGTTAACAATTCATTACAGTTCAATAGCCAAATATTGACATAGTTTCCTTATAAGGACAGGATTTTATAGCACAGACTTTCTCCACCTAGAGGTAAAATTTACAGTAGTCACATAGATACTTATTTAACCCTTTAAAAGTCAACATGATGAAAGAACAAAAACATTTTAAACTCAACAATCTGGTAAAACTAAGCAGACATATCAAGCGTAGAGATTGGCAGGACAGGTTTAGATCACAGTTCATAAATCGTCACAAGTGGAGCACAGCAAAGTGACGCACATTAGGAAAGCTATTATGCAGAATTTGTGAGTTATGCCATTTATTCCTGTTTCTTTAGGGATGGTTTACCTGCCTTTACTTGTGGGAAAAATACCACTAATGTTACATAATGAATATACTAGGAAATGAGAGAGTGTCATTTTTGTTCAATTCACAAGTCAATGTTTTAATAAAGAAAGCTGTTGTCTCCTTTTGTGGAGACATCGCAATTAAGTTCCTAATTGCATGGTTGTATGTAGAAATATTATTCACATCTACAAGTCCTTTCAAAAGTTGTTTAGTAAAAAACATAACAAATGTCTAATTTGACTGAAAAACTAATTTCAATCTAATAAGATATTTTCTTATAAACAGTATTCCTTTAATCTTTTCTAATGTGATACGTTTTCTGCTGTGATAATTTAATTGTGAAGCTTTTTGTTGTCACCCCTAGATTCTGAGTCGTGATCCATACAGCTATAGCAATTAAACCCTTCATGTCTGATAACTCTTGCTGACACTCTGAAAATGAAACCTACAAAATCATTTCTTATGAGACAAATTGTTGAATAGAGGATCTTCGAGGAAATTAAATGTTTTTTTGGAGATGAAATTTGAGTGTTGTCTTTATATATATTTTTAAAATTGCAAAGAAAAAATGTTTGGCATGAAAATGTATTTTATGCAATCACAAGAAAATTAAGGCTTTTCTTACATTGCCACTATCCAGAGAATACTGGCATTGATCCATGCAATCTCAGGTTGCTTTTTAGCACAAAACATCATGCATAGAAAATCAGTGTGAAATTTACCATTCCATAGGGACTATTTACTACTAGAAATGAGAGGATAATCTTGAGATAATTTATTAGTTCGACAATGTCTTAGCCGTTGTTCCTTTGCATGACAAGACAGCATGACCCAGGCAACATTCATGCAGAGAAGAATTTAATTGGGTGCTTGCTTACATTATCATGGAGGTTAATCTACTACTATCATGGCAGAAACCATGAAGGCAAACAGGTAGGCACAGATGTGGAGAAATAAATACAGGCAGAAGAGAGAGGGGGGAGGGAGGAAGGAGAGTAAGGGAGAGAGGGAGAGCAAGAGAAGAAGAGAGGAGGGAAGGAGGGAGAGAGGAAGGGGAGGAAGAGTGAGAGAAAGAGAGAGTCTAGGAGTCTAACAGGCGATTTTAAATCCTCACAGCCCAGCTTAGAGACCCACCTCCTAGGACACCTCCTAATCCTTCCCTGATAGCTCATCTACTGAGGACAAATCATGGAAATATATAAGATTTCGAGGATCAGTCTCATTCAAACTACCACAGATAGTGTAGTGAACATAGTTGAAAGTCTTTGAAACATTAAGATGATGATATTCTTATAACCAATAACATGAATCGTTAAAGTTATAAGCCATGTCAGGGTTATGGCTACTATGATAGGCACTTTATAGTACGAAGTTTGGATAAAGCCCTTAGTCAATCAATTAGAGAAGTAGTTGTCAATACCTGGTCTGTTTCAAACACTGTACTGGAAATTTTAGATTATTTTTTTAATAAAAATGACATGGAATCCCAAGAAGAACTGGAGATTAGCACACACAGCTCAGTTATGGCTTACTAATTACTCAAACTCCAATAAAGTAGCTTTTCTTTGATTTTACCAGTCTCTTTACTCGTCGGACCACGGTTATGACAGCCCCTTCTATACCAGTACAGTGCTGCTCAATTGTTAATGTTCTGTACTATATATGTCCTAAAGTACAATATAGAACTCATGCTCCAACTTTCCTAGTTGTGTCTAGCTTACTAGTATTTTATAATATTGAATAAATATTGACTCAATAGTAGAAAAAATTAAAATCAGTATGAATGATGCTATATTCTCCTAAGATAAGCAAAAGAGAAGAGGTGGCCATTTTAAATTCAAATGGCAAATATTGCAGAATAACTGATATAGTTAATAAATGAGGTTTCTCCACAACGAAAAACTTTTCTTAGGTACTGAAAGTATTATTCCAAGAAAGAAAATCCCTTAGCAAATAAACAAGGAAATGAACAGGATGCGTATCCCTGTGAATCTCTGTAATCTCCATTACAATGATAAATTGTGTGTGTGTGTTGTTAAATTCAATTAAAAGGTTGCCCCTGCTCATTTTAGAGTAAATGTTTGTCTCAGAGTCCAATTCCAGTCCCCTTATCTATGGATGGTCTGTTCTTCTTAAATATGTGATGGGAAGGAAGAGAATTTCAAAGTAGCACAAGAGTAAGTACATCATGTATTTGAATACAGCTAGAAGACAACCATTCCCAAGATATAACTATTTATAAAATTAATTTATCTATTTTCTTTACTTCCACATTGAAGCTTCCCTTCCTCTCCTCCCAGTATCTCCCTCCACCCCCACCTCCCATTCTCCTCAGAGAAGAAGAGGCCTTCCATGCAAATTTTATCAAGTTGCAGTAGGACTAGGTGCATCTTCTTATATTGAGGCTAGACAAAACATCCCAGTTTGTGGAAAGGGGTCTGCCCTTGCACCAGTTGTTAGCGGTTTGACATGAAGACAAAACTGCATTTCTGTTACAAATGTGTAGGGGGGCTTGGCCTGTTCCATGCATACTCCTTGGTTGGCAGTTCAGTGTCTGTGAGCTACTATGAGCCCAGGATATTTAATTTTGTAACTATTCTTATGGTCTCCTTGACTCTTCTGGCTCCTTCAATTTTTCCTCCTCTTCCACAAGATTTTCCAAGCTCTTCCTAATATTTGTCTACATCTGTTTCCATCAGCTGCTTGGTAAAGCCTCTCACAGGGAAGCTATCCTAGATTCCTGTCTGCAAGTATAGGAGAATATAATTAATTGTATCAAGGGTGGGCTCTCTCTCACAGTATCAGTCTCAAGTTGGGCCAGTCATTCTTTGGCCACTCACTCAATTTCTGTTACTTCTTTATTCCTGCATATCTTGTAGGTAGGACAAATTGTGAGTCAAAAGTTTTATGGGTGGTTTGGTGTCTCTGTCTTTCCCTTGAAAGTCTTGCCTGGTTATAGGAGGTAGAAATTTCAGGTTCCATATCACCTATTGCTAAGAGTCTTAGCTAAGGACACTCTCAATGATTTTTAGAAGTTTTCCTTGTCTTAGATTTCTAGTTTGTTCCAGAAATGTCACCAATCCCAGTACTTTCTCCCTCTGTCCTCCCCATACCTGATCCCTCCTATCCCCTTCCCACCCAGTTTCTTCCCCTCCCCATTGCCATTCTCAGTGAGATTCAAGCAATAGCAATGAAAACTTTTTCTAAAGTTAGTTATGTTTAAAAGTGTATCCCACAACACCTTTGCCAAGACCAGCCTCACATGGATAGGGGTTCTGAGGGGTGTCTAAGAACAGAGAAAACAAATGACTACTCAAACTATTGGTCCAAGCTAACAACCTGTGTTCTGCTCAAGACAGTTTTTCAGACAGCTCTCTCTCTCTGTGTCTCTCTGTGTCTCTGTCTCTGTCTCTGTCTCTCTCTCTCTCTCTCTCTCTCTCTCTCTCTCTCTCTCTCTCTCTCTCTCTCCTTAAAAAAAAAAAAATCTCTGGATAGCTCATCTCTTACAGATCTTAGCCTGGTCTTTTACGTATGAATCTAGTCACTTTTTTCCAGGTTCACCTTTGATTATCTTGTGACTCAGCATCTCATGACCCAGTAATTCTTAGTAGACACTAAGCATATGTTTTTAACATTGCAAAAGAATGCAGAGATCTGTCTGTTTTTTAAGCACAGATGATAGGCTAGGTGGGTGGGACCCCACCCTGAAGTTACCATTGCCACCTTGCCTAAGCGTGGACTTTCTGTGTCCCAGGCTGGCCCTGAACACAGGAATCTCCCTGTCTTTATATCTCCCTGCCTTTATATCTCCCTAAGAAGCTGGCTCACTAATGCAGCTGCCTTTGCTATGACAGTTCTGTGAAGGCCCTCATTCAATTCAAACTGCATCCTGTATCTTGCATTGTTGAGAAATTACATAGTGTTGAACTATTTTCATGGTTGCACAGACTTAAGGGCTAGCCTAAAAGTTCTAGTGTTTACCATTTTGCTGAGATATTAATCACATCTTTGCATCCTGGGTCTTGCTCCAGATTATCATGCAGTCATTAGCATTAACAGGGAGGACATCCCTTAAAGGAGAAACATAAAAATATATACATTATTATATAAACAAGACTAACACCCACAACAGCATTTGACACTCATGGAGGTCCAAGCCCTGTTGGTCCTTACGCAGTGACCATAGCAATGTCATTTCACCCTCCCAAGGCCATTTCAGACCCATCACACCTTCTCTCCTCTTCTCTCCTTCCCACATATTCCTTCCATTCTAGAACTGCCATCTTCTTTCAGTATCTATCTTATCTATTCTATTTCCTACCTGAACAAGCACTGCTCCTTCTAGTCCCTTACTCTATAGATGCCCTCTATGGGTCTATAGATTGTAGCTTGGTTATAATTGACTTAGCAGCTAGTACTCACCATATAAGTGAATATATATCATGTTTATCTTTCTGTATCTGTGATATCTCACTCCGATGATATTTTCTAGCTTTATTCATTTGCCTGCAATTTTTATGATGTTATAGAACTCAGTAACATTTATTATCAGTTTTTGTGAAGAAGTAAATTAATCCAAAAATTACATATTGAAAAAAAATATTATTTTGAGCTTCTGACATTCAGAGCTGTTTGTTCTATCTAAGGCAATAGGTAATTGAAGGGAGACCCGATTCCGACAGTGAACCTAAAGACAAAATGAGAAGAAACAATAAACATCAAGTGCAACTGGGCAGTTAGCTGTAATGAAGATGCAGAAAAGTGATTCTCAGAAGATAACACTGGAGATAGAGAGGAACAGAATAATTAAACGGAACTTTTTAAAATTCATCACATAAGGATATTCATTAACACATTCTTAATGCAATGTGCTCCTTTTTTTTCACTGTACATCTGAAGACTGAACCTGGAGCTTTACACTTGGTAGCAGCTACGTCCTGAGGCACTTTGGTTTCTTCATCTTGCGAGTGCCAAGGTCTTAGCAAATTGCCCAGACAAGCCTTGAATTTATAATCCCCATGTATTGTCTTGCCAAGTATCCTGCAGTCCTGTTGCACTAAATTCAACTTTACTTTTCTGCTTTTAAGTAGTAGGAAGTGCTTCAAATGTTATGGCAAAAAAAAAAAAAAAAAAAAAAAAAAAAAAAAAAAAAAAAAAACACTTGGAAAGGCTCAGTCAGTGAATGTTGGACATACAAATATAAAGACTTGATCCCTGGGTCCCAAACGAGAAAGCTGAGCATAGAGATGTTTGTTTATAAGCCCAGTGCAGGGGAAGCAGAGGTGTTAGGCTTCTGGACTTTTGGGCAAGTAGTTTAACTTATATAGTGCTTGGTAGTGCCCGTGCAGTAAGATAATATGTCTAAAAAGGAGCCTAATGCCTAAGGAACTCTGTCCCAGGTTGCCCTCTGGTCTGCCCATGCGCGCGCGCACACACACACACACACACACACACACACACACACACACACACACAGAGAGAGAGAGAGAGAGAGAGAGAGAGAGACAGAGACAGAGACAGAGACAGAGACAGAGACAGAGACAGAGACAGACAGAGACAGACAGACAGACAGACACAGACACAGAGAGAGACAGAGAGAGAGAGACAGAGAGAGCGGCAGAGGGGCGTGGGGGAAGCAGGGGAGTACACTTGCATACCCACGTATACACATTGAATGAAAGAGGAGGGAAGATGGAGACAAGCAACCGAGAGTCAAAAGCAGAGATACAGACAGAGAAAAAGAAAAAAGTTATGCCAGATACTATTTATTATTTATTTATTTTTAAACTCCAGATTTTATTCCCCTCCCAGTCCACACTTTGACTGTTCCACATCCCATACCTCCTCCCACCCCACCCCCTGTCTCCATGAGGATGTCCCTCCCTCCAACTGCCATCCCACACATCTAAACTCCCTGGGGCCTTTAGTCTCTTGAGGGTTAAGTTCATCATCTCTGATTGAACCCAGACCTGGCAGTCCTCTGGTGTATAAGAGCTGGGGGCCTCATATCAGCTGGTATTTGGTGGTCCAGTGTTTGAGAGATCTTAGGAGTGCAGGTTAATTGAGACTGCTGGTCCTCCTACAGGGTCACCCTCCTCAGCTTCTTCCAGCTTTCCCCTAATTCAACCACAAGGGTCAGCAGCTTCTGTCTATTGGTTGCATCTGATTCTTTGTTGTTATCCTTGCCTATTTATCATGGTAGAGAATCTTTCTCACCCTTTCTTGTTTCCATACATGAACATGGAGCCATGTTTTCTGACTACAATTTAAGAGTTCCCTCATTAGGAATCACTGTATCCCATTTTCCTATTCTTTCATTCGGTCATGAACACTCAGATATCTCCATACCGAGCTACCATGAACACTACTAAACTAAATATGGAGGCACAAATAAATCTTCAAGTTTTTTTTTTTTTAATTCCAGTTCAGTTGTCTACAGACAGAAGTGGATTGTTGGAATTTATGATAATAGTTCTTGTTGATTTAGGAATTTCAATTTTCCAAAATAGTTTTACCAACTTGTATTTCCGCCTATAGTATACATGTTCAAAATAAATCCCTACACAGATTACAAAAAAGATATATTTTTTAAAATTTATGACAAGTTAAGGGAAAGGAAGGATTTAGTGGTAAGTGAAGTATGCCAGGCAGTGAAATCCAAATACCAATTGATTTCTATCATATGTGGATTCTGACTTTAGTAGATCTGATGCCAGTGGCTTAGAGACAGAGGGAATTACAGCATAAAGGAAGAGGTTGATTAAAAAAAGGCAAGTCTCAGATAGGAAAAATAAGACTTGGTCAGGTGTTATACCGTCTGTGACCACAGCTAATAATTGCTTATAATATAATTCAAAGGTACTAAGAGAATAGGTTCACATGTCCTTACCAAAAAACAAAGGCAATAATCTGGAGAGGTAATGGATGTTTTTCATGAAATAGATCCAAAGGTTCTAATTTATTCATACATATGGTATTATATACATATTAGAAATTTGGTACATGAGCATTTACCATGCAAATAAATTATATATCTGTATATGCATATATATGTATATAGAATAAAATATGAAAAGACACCCTGGAGAAAGGAACAAAGAGAAAAGTCTGTGAAAATCTTGAAAGTGGCTTTCTATTAATGAAAAGAATGAAACATGAGGTAGGAATTTTTTTATCAAAATGGCAGAATGAGATTTCAGTGTTTATAGACACAATACCACTTTAGCACAGAAAATAAGAATAATAAGTCAGTGGAAAATGCAAAGAAGAAACAAGTAAGAAGACTTATCGTTGGCTAGTTAATTAAAGTTATATAACTTCCCCCTCCTTCTCTTTCCTCTTAGCCTCACATGTCAGGTTTCCCTAAATTTTGCTGCTTCTTCTATAATTATTGTTCATAAATATTATATACAATATAAATACATAATATGAGTAAACATATAAACAAAACATTCTGAGCCTCTTTATTGTTGTTTGCATATATAGGTCTCAAGGGCTGACCACTTGGCATTGGATAGTCAAATGAGTATCATCTTTAGCTTAAACAAGTTCCCTTTTTTTCTCTCCCTCTCTTAACAGTTGTTAATTACCAACTCACGTAATTCTTTACCTAGGCATGTGGCTTGTGAGATTTCCCCTATCTAAGTTGGGATGTTGAAATACCAAGTGAACTTGGAATTGTTTGTCTTTTTAAACAACCATATTTTTGAAATTCAATCGTATAGCATCCCTATCATAACTAGAAAGCAGAAGTTTGAACATTAGTGGGCCAAGTCTGAGAAAATGTATGTACTGTTTACTATGTTTAGCACAATGACCTGAGTTCAGATTTCTAGCACCCTCATACAAAGTCAGATGTGGTGGCATATTCCCAGAGATGGATAGGCAAAGACAGGTAGATACTGGATTATCATTCACTAGTCTATCTAAATCTGAGATTTCTCTTTGTGGGAAATCCTGTCTCAAAAATTAAGATAGAAAAAAATGGAAGCTACCTGATATCAATCTCTGACCATTATGTACACCCACATACACATACATGGCCACAAATATGTGTCCATAAACATATGAATATATGTATTCAGGTATAGCATACATGTACATAAAATAAGAAAATAATAAGAGCATGCTAGCAAGAAAAAAGTCAAAAGAGAGGGAGCAAAAAGGAATGAAGAAAGAAAGGAAGGATAAAAGGAAGGAAAGAGAAAAGAAGAGATTGAAAAGCAAATTAAAAAACAAAGAAAAGGCAATTTTTGGGTGACCAGTCTCTGAGTTCCTCTCCTGGGCATCATCTATTGCTTCTTGATGACATTTGCAGCAGGTGTAGGCGTCTGTTCCTACAGTTGGCTAATGTTTAAATTTAATCTCACTTTTCAATGGTAGAGATAATAACGCACCTACACATTTCTAAATACAGCTTGCTGGTTAGAGCTGTCCCCTTTAGGTAACTAACGTAACAGTGGCTATGACCACTCTCCCACATCCTTTTCTCTTTAAGAGTCAAATGACTCATAATAAAAGCAAGGCCAAGCAATGGGATAGTTATGTGAAAATGGGTTTCTACTTTCCTGTGTATCCTGAGAGACTTACTGACAACTTTGCATATGACAGTATACATTGCACATGGTCTCTTACAGACCCTATGTCCGTAATGAGCTATGGAAAACATCAACAAAAAGAAACAAACAAACAAAACCAAAGTGGCCTGGAATTCATCTTCAATAGGCATTGGAGCAATACTTACTGGTGACTGGAGTTAGCTAATTCTCTCAGCAGATGGCACACTTGTTTTTCTGTTGCATACCTTAATTACCACATATGTATCATCACACTTTGCAACTTGAACTGGAAGACATTTTAAATAGATTTTTTATGCCTTATTTTGGACTATAGGACCTAGAACCTAGAATCTACTGGATGTAGAAACATGTGTAAGAAAATCTTAGACAGTCCATCTGCAAAGCACACCTATGAGAATGTCTATGAAGGATACCTTGACTTTATTATTGATGTGGGTCAACTGATGTTGTCTGAGGTCATTCTCTAGGTTTGAACCCTAGATTGTCTGAAGACGACAACGAGAGCTGAGTACAAGAATCATTTCTACCTCCTCCTCTTTACCAAGTACACTGAGCCTTTCCCATTGTTTGGTTTTGGTTACTTTTGTTTTGATTTTGGCTTAGAATTTTGTTTTGGTTTAGTGTTTTGTTTGTTTGATTGTTTGTTTTGTTTTGTTGAGACTTGCTGGCTGTCTGGGAAATTCCTATATGGGCCAGACTGGCCTGGAACTCACAGAGATCTACTGCCTTTAGCAGAAGATCTAAGGAAGTCCAAGAGCAGGAATTAAAAGCTTATGTCAGCACCCCTGCCTACCAGTCTTTCCTATTGTGACAGGTGAAACTGAGTTGTGATTAAAATAATAATAATAATAAAGCTCCTTTTTCCTTGAGTTGCTTTTGTTAGGTATTTTAAGACAGCAAAAGAGAAGTAAGCTGTACAGATACTCCTCCTACTAGATAACCTAGAAGTTTACTGCAGGGGACCATGTCTTCAGTCTTATTAAGTCTCAAGTTCTTTTCTTTTCTTTTTTTCTTTTAAAATAGTCATTATTGGTCCTTTATGAATTTCACAACATCCACCCCAATCTTGCAATATCCCCCTCTCCAACAAAGAAAAAAAATCATTTTGGAAGTTGTTGTGTGTCACACAATATGCCCTTTTGTCCACACTTCTTTGCTTGCAAATGTTCATTGCAATGGCATGTTGGTCTGGTATGAGATCTCCAGTTTCTGGTACTCAGGACTCCTCTCAAACAACTTGTTGTCCTGTGTCATGGAGATCCATGTAGTTTGGGATCTGCCACTTCATACACTCCAGCAGGTCATCAGTGGAGTAGGCATTGAACTGGACCAATACAAGTCCCTGGATCTGGGCCTGAGGGGTATCTGAGCTGATCAGACAGCTGTCTCTTCCTTTCTCACGCCCTTTGAGTTGGCTCATAGGAACCTCTGCAACCAAGGCAGGCTCTACCTTGCTGCCCAGGCAAGGTACAGGGCCCACTGTCCCAAGTGCTGCAGCAGGTGAGGGGTGGGAACAGCTCTCCTGCTCTCTTGATCTTGGAGCCAGGTGCTCCATCTGTCACAGGTGGTGAGGATCAAGGAGCAAGTAGGGTATCCTTCTGGTCATTGCCAGCACACAGGAGGTGAGTAGCAGGACCAGCTCTCTCACACTCATATCCTCTGGGCTGGCACATCTGCAACTCACTGCAATGTGGTAGCCACTCCCCTGAGTACTGTAGCTGGAACAAGCAGGATCAGCTCTAAGGCCAGCTCTCCTGAATGTCCAGGTAAGGGGTGGAGCCAGTTATGCCTATCCCACAGACATCAACACCCAGACCCAGGGATGTCCTCCTGTTTGGTAATAAACAAACCCCTGATGCTGCAGGGCCATGGACCCAGAAGTGGATCCCAGTGGCAACTCAGGCCTGGACCCTACCACGGTCCCAGGTGGCATCACCAGCTACTCACATCAGGCTGTTTTTCACTACTTTCGAGTCTTTGGTTCTGCTCTCTTCATTGTGTCTGCATCATTCTATTTCTCTTTCTCTTCCATCTCTCCACCACTTGTATGCTCCTTTAAGTGGCTGCCAGGGTCTCTGAATGTCTGTGGTCTTTGCAAGCCTGTTCTCACAGTGGAGTGCCTAGCTCATAGGTGGACATCAGTTAAGGGTCATCTCATGTGTGGTCTGCTCCCTGCCAAGATCTACACAGGAAAGGATTAGTGGTTGTGCTAGGCTAGCTCCTTGTCCTGGGTCTTCCTTGCTTGCTTCTATTTGACTGGCCTGCAGACTCTCCTGATCAGCTTGCCCCTATTATTTCAATCACTGGCACACAGAAACATGCTCAATTCTTTCAATGAGCGCTTGAGATTTATCCTTAGGTCCTCATGCTTACGGAGTACTCGCTTTTGTGCAGTGAACAACTTCTCCAGATTCACTGTATGATTAGCTAATGAATTCTGCATATCGGGAGATATCTATTTCCCATTGTCTTAGTCAGGGTTTCTATTCCTGCACAAACATCATGACCATGAAGCAAGTTGGGGAGGAAAGGGTTTATTCAGCTTACTTCCACATGGCTGTTGATCACCAGAGGAAGTCAGGACTGGAACTCAAGCAGGTCAGAAGCAGGAGCTGATGCAGAGGCCATGGAGGGATGTTCCTTGCTGGCTTGCTTTCCCCTGGCTTGCTCAGCCTGCTCTCTTATAGAATCTAAGACTTCCAGCCCAGGGATGGCACCACCCACAAGGGGCCCTACCCCCTTGATCATTAATTGAGAAAATGCCCCATAGCTGGATCTCCTGGAGACACTTCCCCAACTGAAGCTCCCTTCTCTGAGATAACTCCAGCCTGTGTCAAGTTGACACACAAAACCAGCCAGTACACCCATTGTTTGGGAGACATGTATAAATTAAAATTAATTCCAGCAGATAATCAACTTAAAATTCAAGATGCCACTGATTTGTCAATGGTCCCTCCTTTCAGTGCCTCTTTTAAGAGTTGGCTCCAGATGCATTGCATTGCAGTGATTACCTGAAAAGATGAGTAAAAGAACATACGAGATTTGGACTTACATAGTTTTAAAATACTGCTGTCAGAGATCTTTTAATTCACTGAGGAAAATGACTAGCATTTTAATCATTGCACAGGCACAGCTGAAGCTAGTGATCAAACGTATTTCTAAGCATGCTTTATTCATTTTGATCAAAATGCATATTGCTTAAAATATTAGGTCTGTCTGTTATTCATAAAATAAACAAATGGTCTAAATTGGATTTAATTACATATTACTTTCATACATATTACCTCATTTCTTGTCCCACCATGATTGGTACATTTATATACACTCTAGTACAATTATAACTAATGCATAAAATTAGACATTGAAAAGGAAAAAAAAAAGATGCTAGCTACTACAGATTTACACAAGTGATTGAGGATTTAATGATTCATAATGACTTGGCAAGTTTGTAAGAACCAATTTAATCAAAAAGTTATTGCTGACATAATTGTGTGCTCAATTAACTTTCATAATATTCTGAAATCTGTTTGCTTTGAACATTCCCAATTTGTAATCTTAACCCATAATAGTTTAACAGAACACTTTAGAACATGGAGAAAGATTCTTTCAGTTGATCAATCCATAATAGGTTTAATTATTAATTTCTTTTACAGTTTCAATACTTTTGAAAATTGTTTTATTTTTAAATTAAAAAGTTGAATATCCAAAATGGACATTTTAATCTATAATGTGTAGGAGACAAGATACTGAGTTTAAATGTTTCAGATGTCTGAATTACATATCACTTAATATAAAAATTTAAGGGACAGTGAGATTTAAAGTTTAAAATGAAGGAAAGGAAGTTCAATTCCAAAGCAAAGAAAAAATGTAGAATGGAATAATTTTTACAAACAAAAAAATCCTTAGTAAGAAAGTTTGAAGAATAATTTGACTAAAATGTCCACACTCTTACAATATCTCATTAACAGACACATATGAGAAACTACTCTTATGAATATTTGAGAAGCTTAATTTAAGTTACCCAATATTTGTAAATACAAAAATTAATAACCATATAAAAAGTTGAGAAAAATGTAAGTGAAAACCACAAAAGAAATAAGTCACCAGACATGAATGTTTCACATCCTTACTAAAGATAACAAAAACATGTTACAAAATAAAAGAATAACTTAAGACTGTCTAACTTAATTAGAATATATAAATCACAGCAAATGTAGATTACTAAAATAGAATAGCCTACTCTCAAGTATAAAAGAATGCAATTTGATTCTGAAAAAGCCAAAAAACTATTCTGAACTCCATTATCCATATACTTTTCCTGGTATCTTATTCAGCAAAGGAACAGCCAGGCAAGATCTTATCAATGGTGAAATGGTGGCATTTTTTATCTTTGGAGTAACAAACAGCTTTCTAATTAAAATTAAATTTTACAATGTGGGTGTATTTATGCCAGTACTGTAACCTACCCAACTATTTATGGCTTGAAAACACAAAGTTCTGAGAAAAGAATCTACTTATCTCAATATTCTTATATAACTTCAAGCTAATTCTAAACATTTACTATGCTATCCAAAGATAAGAGTAGTTCTTTCATCAGTCATCAAATGTGCTTCATTTTGCAAGAGATGGAGAAGGTTATAAAAGTACAAAACTTATCAGGATATGGAGAATAAGTGGTCATGGGGTAGTCAGCACCCATAGATGCATCTCAAAAAAAAAAACAAAACAAAAACAAAAAACAAAAAACAAAAAACAAACAAACAACAACAACAACAACAAAAAACTAAAGCTTTAGAACGATTAATGAAGAATCATCACAAAGATTAAGAGAGCCAAAGTACCAGGATTCGGTTGCCACTGTCTTCTGGAGATAGCAAAGATGCTGTCCGTATGAAACATCAGCAACATGGCTACCAACATGAGACCTGCAGAGTGAAAAAAAAAAAAATTGGCATGCTAACATAGATCAGAGAAACCTAAAAAGGCCTCAATAAAGAGCTGAAGACAGTCAACTGCGTCTGAGAGATGAAGAATCAGTCTCCTTGAAGGATGTGTTCTCTGAAAAATTATTCAATCCTAATTTGATCCTCAAGTCACCCTTAAACACATGGATTTAAAAGTAATACTAACCCTAAATGTTCTCAGTAGTATGCATGTATGCACACACATATACACTCATCCACATATATACTATAACCATTGATTAGTAGTAATCAAATAATAGGATTAAAAATTTTCAAGACAAAATGAGGAGGAAAGCAATATTACTTAAAAGGTCATCGTATCAATTAGTTTTCTATCACTGTGATTCCATACCAGGAACAAATATATATCACAATGCTCTATCATCACTGAAAGTTAGTGTTACCTCCCCCCTTCAGCTCAGCCTTCCGACTTTGGTGGTTTAGCTTGAGGCTGTCACCTGGGGAGCTAAGAAAAAGGCCCTCTGCAGACTGTCAGCTCATCTCTGAAAAAAGTTGCCCCGGCAAGTTCAGGCTGAGATAAACAATGCCCACTGCCTGAAGACTTCCACTTCCGCAGACATCCGACCAGCTGGGGACCTTGGTTCCTGACTCCTTCCGTAGTGTTTATGTTATACAAATATCATTTTAAAGAGACGAAGCCTTGATTGGGGTGCAACTTGGCTTTGTGATTCTCTTGTTCTCGAATCCTATATTTCAGGTCCTTTAGTCCTTCGCCTGAGGGAACCCAAGTTCCTGAAACTGCGGGACAGTTTCAAGTCAGGAACAGAACTCAAGGCACTGACCTGGAAGCAAGAGCTGAAATAGAAGACATGAAGGAAACTTGCTTACTGACTCTCTCCTCATGGCTTTCTGAGCCTACATTCAGCAACACCTGCCAGGTGTGGTAACAAACATGAAATGGGCCTATACGTATTAACAATTAATTAAAGATAACTCCCTTCAGATTTACCTACAGGAAGTATGGATGGAGACATCTTCTCAACTGAGGTTCTTCCTCCCAAATAACTCCAGGTCATTTTAAGTTTAGAAAAAAACAAGCTTATCTAGCACAGCTACATTACTGAATGAGATAACTATTACTTTTTATTTAAGTGATAACAGAACTCAGCTGTAGATAACATGAAAGTAAAACAAATAAGGTATTTAAAAGACTTCAGGATAAATGTGCTTTAAATGTGTATGTGTGTGTGTGTTTGTGTGTGTGTGTGTGTGTGTGTGTGTGTGTGTGTGTAAACATAAGATCTTAAAAATGATGAATGTCAAAAATTGAATTTCTAATTATAGTACATAAAATTTCTTAGAACCAAACTAAGTTATATCTTTATAGCAATACTACATGACAAAAAAAATACTTAAAATGTTTAATTGTGAATTTACTATAATAAAGTTACTAAAGTATACATAAAAGAAAATTATGGTAAGAGATGTACCTCAGTCTGTAAGTTTCTTGACAGCAAGTATTGGTAATCCAGTATGACCTCCCAAAAGCAAGCCTGACTGTCTAAGCTTGTAATCTGTGCACTAAGCAGGGCAAGAAAAGAGAATCTTTGGAGCTAACTAGCAAGACAGTTTAGCCACCCACCAAGTCCAAGGCCTAATAAAATAGATTATCTCAAAACAAAGTGGACAGCTATTGAGGAATGATACCTAAGTACACATGAACACATGTCTGTACATATACATATATCCCCACATCCACACCAAAAAAAAGAATAATCTTAACACCTATGTAA
Source organism: Montemys delectorum (assembly GCA_019843815.1). NCBI lineage: Eukaryota > Metazoa > Chordata > Mammalia > Rodentia > Muridae > Montemys > Montemys delectorum. The sequence goes on along the minus strand of JADRCD010157227.1, from coordinate 74,514 downwards.
AAGAAATTATTTCGGTATTTTTAAAGAGTTTGAAATAACTACTAAATGTTTTAATGATAAAGTAGAAAATATAGTTATCATTTGTGCCGCCCTCACTCGTCTACTCCAGTAACGTCTGCAATATCAGCATTGAAAGCCTGATCGTGGACCAGAGGCGTTCCGACTTCAAAGAGAGTTTGTGCCTCCTGGGTACTCAGTCAGTCGTGGCATCTCCTAACACAGGGTAGCCCAGACATGTCCTTGCGTGTTCAGTCAGTCGTGGCATCCCCTAACACAGGGTAGCCCAGATATGTCCTTGCGAACTCACGTGCTAGGTGCCCACCAAGATATGATTTACTAATAACTAGACAAAATTGGACATTGCTCTCTGACCTTTACCAATGTTCCAATGTCTTAACCAAACCCTGGCTTGGAATTACTTAAAGAATGTTACCCATTCAGACTATCGCCTTCGGCATTGTGGGTAGAGCATTGAAGCTTAGTCAATGGGAGACTTATCCCAGGGCAAGGTCAAGTAGAATCCTCATTCTCAGTCACTCTGCAGCTGAACCACTCCTAGGAATTAGCAAGAAAAAGACTTCTCTCTACTAGCCCAGAAGATTGGCATAGTGGGCGTTTTACTAAGGATGGGCAGAACCTTGAGCGGAGTGTGTGTGTGTGAGAGACAATGTGCAGCAGTCAGCATTCTAGATTCGAGATTCAAGCCTCTACTCTCCTGGCTGGCGTACCCACAGCCCCTCAGGACTCCAGCCGGGCCCATGCAGGCTGGAGTGTGTTCAGGGCCCTGGGGTGCTGCACCAGTCCAGAGGAGATGGCTGCTGCTCAACTGTTGAGCTGCCAGATTTTTCATTTCTCAATGCCATTTTGAGAAATACACTCAGACTCAGCACTTCCTTGTGTCAACTCTGTTTGTCACTCACCGAAATTTTTGCCCACCTGACCAGAACTCTCATCCTGTAGAACAAGAGGTCCCTGCAAGGAACCCAGTCCATGGCACATTTGTCCATTCATCAGGTAGTTAATTGATGAGTTAAACTCTGTTGACATATTTTAAATAATTTATTATAAAATCACTGCATTATGCACTCCATTTTCTACATAACTTTAATAATCCATTTCCTAGAAATAATATGTTTTTCTGAACATTTTAATATATATGTTACTATCATATGGTACTGCTACTGAATAAACATTCGTTGAACTAATAAATATGTGTATTAACATAATCATTTACTGGTGCAATTGTTGGTTATGTTGGATGGACAAGCAATCCAAGTTCTGATTGTTAACTTATTATTCTAGGTGGCAGAACAAAACTAAAATAAATATCACAGTAATGAAATTAAATGATACAAAGAGAGAACTTGACTGATATTTAGGCAGGTAGAGTCTTCACAAAAAGACTTGTGGTTTTGCTTGGTATCTAAAATCTAATTGTGAGAAAGTTGTCAGGAAAAACTCAGAACTCCAATGGAAATGTAAGAATAGTTATAAATGGTCTCAAATGGCAAAGGTGTATCACTTGGAAAGTGATGCATGTTCTTTTCTTTCTATTTAAAAACCTGTTGTTCTGAATGACTCACTCCTAAAATTTGTAGCCTTTATACTAGGGCAGTATAATAATTAGTGCTATCACCTGAACAAAAATTTAGAATCACCTGGGAGATGGGTCTCTAGCCTGGTCTAGGTTAAATTATTGTGATTATGTTAATTGAGATGGGAAGATCCGCTTTCCATAAGTGTTGCCATTCCCTGGCTGTGATCTTAAGTGATGTACCTAAAGAAATGGTACTGAGCATCCCAGAATCAATTTTTTTTTTTATTTTCTGTTTTTTAATTGTGTATTCACTTTCTAAGTATTACACAAAATCTGTATCCTTTAATTGTCTCTGCTGATATGAGAGATGAAGTTCCTTGGGTCTTGTAGATACTATCAAATGATTCTCTGCCATTTATAAGATTCAGTAGTTAGACAGTTTTTTAGAATCATTTTGTATTCCCTTGATAAAAAACCATGAGTGAAGCAAGCAGTGTGGGAAGGAAGGGTTCACTTCAGCATATGGCTGCCCTGTGTTATACGGGGAGGTTAGGGAGGAAACTAAGACAGGAACCTGGAGGCAGAAACTGAAGAAGAAATTACAGAAAAAGGCTGCTTTCTGGTTTGGTTACTATAGCTTGCCCAATTTTCTTTCACAAGGAGCCACCACCAGCTTGCTGGGCCATTCCATGTCAATTTGGAAGAAAATGCCTTCTAGACTTACTTACAGGGAAATATGATGAAAACTTTTTCTCATTTGAATCTGCCTCTTATAAGATGACTCAAGGTTTTCAAGTTATCAAATGTTGATCCAAAATATTCATTTAAAAATCAAAATATTTTTTTCTTCCTCCTGACTTCACAAAGCTCAGTGACCCCTTCACCCTGAATCAGTGCTACCATCTTTCAGAAAACATTCTTCACTTTGGTAGGAAGCTACATTGCACCACTATCTAGTTTCTACAAATGCTTGAGGTTTATTTTAATTTTCTTTGTTCAAGTAGTTAGGATAATGACCATGCTTGGGAGTTTTGTGTTACTTTGTTTTCCATTACCATAACAAAGTATCCCAAGAAAAGAAATTCATTAGACAAGTTTATACTGGCTCATGTTTTCACTCTAAGCTTAGTTTTCCCATTGTTGGAGCCTGTTGCAAAGCAGTGTGTTGTGGTCTTGACCTTTCAGCAGAGAAAACATGTCCCCTTGTGGCTTCTGAAAACTAAAAGAGAGATATTGAGACTATGGTTCCATAATTCTTTCCAAGGATATCCCTAAGAGAATAAATGATTTAGTGCCTTCCACTTACACAAAACTAAAGAATAAGCCTTTGACACATGTACCATTGATACTTTCCAGAACCCCACACATGCTAATATAGACTGTCCTGCACTTAGTAGAATGGAATACTGATAAATTCTTTATCTAATGAAATAAATAAAAAGAAATATTTTCCATTCTTTTTTCCTTGATCCCCTTTAATATAAGTAATGTTGGCACTAGTATGGACACCTTTATTTTAACCTCCTTTTTAGATAAAGTTCCTGAAGCTAGTGGCTAATTTTAAAACCACAGAATGACAATCACATGCTTAAAAATACCAAAATGCTAAGAATGACAGGAACAAATGACAGTGAGAACTAACATTTCTGAGTGATTTTCTGACATTCTAAATTAGCCCCCATAGTCCTTCTTAGGTGACAAAAGCATACTGATATGTTTTGAGCCACACATTTTTTGCTTTAGTGTCCTTGGAAACTAAACCACGCTTATTGGATTCAATTATGTTCCAGCAGAGTATCACAAAATGCCAAACACTCAGGATGAGCTAGAAGAATGTGTTTTATAATTAAGTTTTGAATGGAAATTGTCTCATACTTCTTAATGATGTTCTTCCCTTCTGTTGCTTCCATTGCTTTTTTAATCGTCTTACTTTTTTATTTAGTTGTTTGTATTGGTTTTGAAAATCACTATGAATCATCCCCTTTAAGGAGAAATTCATATTTTGATTTATTCATTTCCTTAGCATGTAATTTTCATCATTCAGAATAATTTGCTTTTTTCACCTTCTTTAGCTTCCCTCATACATGCTGCAATATTTGTTTTATTAAATTATTTTATTTATTTTCATTCCAAAAGTTGTCCCCCTTTCCGGGTCCCACATTGAGTTCTTTGCCCCATTCTCCCTGACCTCTGAGAGTGTGCTCCTCCACCCGACCACCTACCCCCACCTCACTTCCACCAGAATCCCTCTTCCCTGCGGCATCAAGTTTCCACAGGATTGAGTGCATCCTCTTCCACTGAGGCCATGCAAGGCAGTCCTCTGCTACACATGTGCCCAGGGCCATAAACCAGCTCTTGTATGCTCCTTGGTTTATGCTTTGTCTCTGGAAGCTCTGAGGGGTCCAGGTGAGTTGACACTATTGTTCTTTCTATGGATATGTAATCTCTTTCAGCTCCTACAGTCCTTCCTCTAACTCTTCCATATTGGTTCTGACCTCAATCCAATGGTTGGCTGAAAGTATCTGCATTTGTCTCAGTCAGTTACTGGTAGAGCCTCTCAGAGGACAGTCATATATATGTTATTATATTAAAAGCCCTCTATCATATGAAGATCTTTTCCCAATCTATAGGTTGTCATTTTGCCATTAACAATGTGCTTTCCTTTTAGAAGCATTTCAGTTTCAGGAAATGTTCCCCTGTGCCAATGACAGTTTCTTTACCACTTCCTCTTCTATTAAATTCAGTGTATCTCATTTTATGTTGAGGTTCTTGAACCACTTGGATTTGAGCTTTGTTCTAGGAGGTAAATATGGATCCATTTGCATTCTTCCACAGAGTACCAGTTAAACCAGCACCATTTGCTGAAGATGCTTTGCTTTTTCCACAGAATGACTTTGGCTTCTTTGTCAAAGATCAAGTATCTACAAGTGTGTGAATTTATATTTGGGTCTTCAATTCCATTCCATTGATCAATCTGTCTGTCTTTGTACCAATACCAGTGATTTTTGTCACTATTGCTCTGTAGTACAACTTGAGTTCATGGATGATGATTACCCTAGAAGTTCTTTTATTGTTGAGAATTGTTTTGTGCTATCTTGGGCTTTTGATTTTCTATACTAAGTTGAATTCCTTCCATGTATTTGAAGAATTGTGTTGGAATTTTGATGGGGATTCCATTGAATCTGTAGATTGCTTTTTGTAAGATGCCCATTTTGACTGTTAATCCTACCAATCCACGAGCATGGAAATCTTTCCATCTTCTGAGGTCTTCTTTGATTTCTTTCTTCAGAGACTTGACCTTCTTGTAATACAGATCTTTCACTTGTTTGGTTACAGTTACACTAAGATATTATATATTATTTGTGAATATTTTGAAGGGTGTTTTTTCCCTATTTTTTTTCTCTGCCAGGTTATCATTTCTGTAAAGGAAGTCTACTGATTTGTTTGACTTAATTTTATTTCAAGCCATTTTGTTGGAGTTGTTTATCAGAACCCCACCTCCCTTTGATTCTATTCTTTTATCCTTGTAAACATGTGCTCTAGTGTGATCCTGACCCCTCCAGTTCCTCCAATCTTTCTTCCCTATCCTCTCCAGGACTTCCAGAGTTTCACCTAATGTTTGGCTGTGGTGCATTAAATGTGTGCTCTCCATCACTGAATGATGTCTCTTTAGTTTATCTTTGTTGATGATTCAGCTAAGCTCATGTCTCAAAACGTTCTATAAACAGTGCAAACTGTAGGTCTAAAGTTTTGTGTCCCATTTTCTCCACTTGAGGTCTTGCCAATCTCACTATGCAGTCCTGACATGTCAGAAACTAGTAATGTAGACCAAGTAGCCTTCAAATCATGGAAGTCTGAATGCCTCAGATTTGGATTCAAGTAGTAGGTTACCAGATAGTACTTACTATATTCTTTTAATATGGAAATTATTGTCAGAAGGATTATAAAAATGTATCAGCATGCACAATCCAACTGATGTTAGATTCTAGAAACACACCACAGACCATATAGTCATATATTCTTTAGGGTAGTCAATCAAAGGTCTTACAGTCCAGCTTTATCAGCAAGGTCCATTCTAGCAGAGAATGATATGGTTACAGTTCTCTTCACCACCTGAATAAAATAGTAAGTAGGAAAGACAGTTTATACAAAGCAGAACAGCATATTGGTCTATTTCACTGATGGCTAGGGAAATGAGTGTACTTCATCTATCCTGCTAGTCTATGATAATGCATGATTTAAAAAGTAGACAAAGAGCCTTTTAAAATCAACATTGAAATATATAATGTGAAAAATAAGAAGGAAGCTACGAACTGATCTCGGCAGGTCAACAGGTGCACTGAAGTTCATGGAACTGAATCTATATTATAGTTTTCTGTTTTCTTTTTGTTGTTTCTGTGTGCTTGTTTTGTTTTATTTTTTCCTGTTGCTGTAACAAAACAAAGAAAAATATTAAAAGCACTGAGGGAAAAAGGTCAGGAAACATATAAAGGCAGACCTATCAGAATTATACCAGACTTCTTGCCAGAAACTTTGAGAGGCTCTACCAGTGGTTGACAAATACAGAGGTAGATGCTCGAAGCCTACCATTGGACTGAGCAAAGGATCCACAATGAAGGAGCTAGCGAAAGGACCCAAGGAGCTGAAGGTAGTTTTAGACCCGTAGGAAGAACAACAATATGAACTAACCAGAAACCTCAGAGCTCCCAGGGACTAAACCACCAACCAAAGAGTACACATGGTGGTACTCATGGCTCCAGCTGCATATGAAGCAGAAGATAGCCTAGCCGTTTATCACAGGGAAGAGAGGTCCTTAGTCCTGTGAAGGCTGTATGCCTCACTGTAGGGGAATCCCAGGGCCAGGAAGCAGGAGTGGGTGGGTTGGTGAGGTGGGAGGGGAGGGGATAGGAGGTTTTCAGAGGGAAAACTAGGAAAGAGGATAACATTTGAAATGTAAATAAAGAAAATATCTAATAAAAAGTCCTCATGAAAAACTCTCTTTGATGTTGTCTTAGTCAGGGTTTCTATTCCTGCACAAACATCATGACCAAGAAGCAAGTTGGGGAGGAAAGGGTTTATTGAGCTTACTTCCACATTGCTGTTGTTCACCAGAGGAAGTCAGGACTAGAACTCAAGCAGGTCAGGAAGCAGGAGCTGACACAGAGGGCATGGAGAGATGTTTCTTACTGGCTTTCTTCCCCTGTCTTGCTCAGCCTGCTCTCTTATAGAACCCAAGACTTCCAGCCCAGGGATGGCACCACCCACAAGGGGCCCTACCCCCTTGATCACTAATTGAGAAAATGCCCCACAGCTGGATCTCATGGAGGCACTTCCCCAACTGAAGCTCCCTTCTTTGCGATAACACCAGCCTGTGTCAAGTTGACACACAAAACCAGCCAGTATAGATGTCTTTATAAGTCTTGGCTTTCTTTTACATTAGTTGTTATTACATGCACAGAGGCATGTATATATATGTATATATATGTATATATATACACATTCCCAATTTTATAGTAGATGACCAATTGCTGAAACACATTTATATTTAAAGAATGTTAATGTAATTTGATTTTGTAGTTAAATTTAATAAGTCAAAGTTTCAAATTGATTAATTCTTTTGAAGAAGATGAGTAATTACTTTAGTCAAAGAAAGGGAGGAGTAATAAAAAGTATGACTTGTGTAATCTGAAGGCTAGTAGGTCATTATTATAATCCAAAATATTTTCTGATTGTATTCAAAGTTTTTGTTGGATATTTTCTTTTTTACATTTCAAATGTTTTCTCCTTTCCAGATCTCCCCTTAGGAAACCCCTTATTTCATGCCCCCTCCCCTGTCTCTATGAGCATGCTCCCCCACCCACCCACCCACTCCTCTCTTCCAGCTCTGGCATTCCCCTACACTGGGACATCGAACTCCCTCAGGCCCAACTACAGAGCAATAGTGATTAAAAACTGCATGGTATTGGTACAATGACAGGCACATAAATCAATGGAATAGACCCAGAAATGAACCCACACACTTATGGTCACTTGATCTTTGACAAAGGAGCTAAAATCATCCAGTGGACAAAAAGCATTTTCAACAAATGGTGCTGGCACTTCTCAGCATCCAAAATATCATCCAGGTTTGTTGGCTGTGTATGGGATACATCCCCAGGTGGGGAGTTTGCAGCACCACGGAAGAAACAACAGAGTTAACAGGCTAGATCTCCCAGAGCTCCCAGGGACTAGACCACCAACCAAAGAGTACACAGGAGGAACCCAAGGTGTTGGCTGCATATGTAGCAGAGGATGGTCTTGTTGAACATCAGTGGGAGGAGAGGCCCTTGGGATTGAGAATGTTTGATGCTCAGTGTAGAGTAATACCAGGGTGGGAAGACAAGAGTGGGTAGGTGAGTGGGGGAGCACTCTCATAGAGGCAGATGGAGAGGTAAATGGGATAGGGGGTTTCTGAAGGGGAAACCTGGAAAGGAGAAAACATTTGACATGTAAATATTGAAGAATATCCAATTAAAAAAAGGGGGGAGAGTAAATGGCTTTACATATATTTACATAAAATTAAGAGTAGTTTCTAAATAATCTTTCTGGTTAATATTTTTGTTAATTATTATATTTTCTGAACTCTAATGTCTTCATCTATATTACAGAGAAATTACTAACCTAATATTTTTGGGAAAAAATGAAAAGAAATTATGAAAACTACTGAAAAGAAAACCTTGAGAATGATAGTCATTAATCATTCAATACAACATAATTATTATTATGATTTTCACAGTGGTAGAAATAAACTGAGATTTACCAAAGATCTAAGAAGAGCTGTTTAAATCTCAGGTATTTATTTGGTGACTATATAGTTCTTTTGGAGAAAGGGAACACATATTTGCACAAATAAGCAAGGATGGCTTGTATATTTTTCTGGAGGCCTTTGTAGTGTGCTAGTGACAGAAGATGAAAATCTGTCTGTGATACATTAGGAGTCAAAAAGATGTGGTTCATATATTTATAAAATATATTTGATTGAATATAAAACTGTATGGGATAAAGAAAACCTGGTTGGTTGCGGTAGCTCATGCTAGTAGGATTTGCCGAAGGAGGCAGAGGCATAAGGATCATGAGTTTGAGGCCAGCCTGAGCTACACAGGGCTCTAGAGATTGTACAATGGTTAAGAGCACTCACTGGTCTTCCAGAGGTCCTGATTTCAATTGCCAGCAACCACATGGTGGCTTACAACCATCTCTAGTGGGATTTGATGCCCTCTCCTGCTGTGTCTAAGAACAGAGACTATATACTCACATATATAAAATAAATAAAACCTAAACAAAACAAAACAAAACCTGAAACCTTGAAATCAAATACAGACTTCTATGTAGTTCAGAGAGAAGATCCAGAAAAGCTAAAATTAAAATTATTCTCATTATTATTAGCATGCTTAGAAAAAACATTAATTTGTTGCATATGTAACTATTAGTAATTCACTCATTCATTGAAATTAAATTGTATTCATTCTTGTTATTGCCATTCTGAAGGCATGAAATACACAAAAAAAGCTTATAGCTTTCAAGTTCTGGTTACAGGAAGTCCTGAGTAGATTTGATTGCTCTACAATCAAAGTGTTGGAATTCCTTCTGAGATCCACAGAGAAAAATTTGTTTTTTTCTTTCTTCTTGAAAGTCAGGCCTTGTGCGTGTGTGTGTGTGTGTGTGTGTGTGTGTGTGTGTGTGTGTGTGTGTAGCATTGATGGAACGCTGTCTCCCTGTGCCCACACTCTAGTTTATAAATCTATGTGACAATATAAGACTGATCTGTATGATCAAAGATAATATCTTTATTTTAAGATTTTTATGATGAAAAATCATATTTCTATGTCCAATTTAAATTTCTTCCATGCCAAAAGTATAGATATCAGACTTCAGGAAAGAAGTAAACATGTCTTAGAGGATATTATTTAGTTTAAAAAGATATCCTATGCATAGGTATTTTGAGAAAATTCTCACAATTGAAATGACAGCTGTCATGAAATAAAAACCAAATGTGGCAGGGAATGAGGGATGAAAAGGGAAAGTTACAGGGAATTCGAAACTCTCTAAGAAACTTCATTCTTCACATATGTATGAAGAATATATATCTCAGAGATCTCTCATGGATAAGTATATTTAATAATTCATTTATAATTGCAATCTAAATATTTAAAGAGTTTTTAAAATCAGTGAAGCTTAAGAGCATTGTAGTACAATATCACCAATAAAACTAAAAGCAATACGAATTAGCAATTTAATGATTTGATTCATTATAAATTTATTCAACCAAAAATTATTTCCTGGTATTTTAATAATGATTTACAAATAATTAAAACATATAATGTTGTAGTTTTCAATGGTATAATCTTTTGCATATTTCACAGGATTGCATCAATAGATCAAAAACAGTGTCTATACCCAGTGATGCCTTCTTATTTATTCTAATTTTTCACTTTATATGACATATAATTTTGAATTTTAAGGATGAGAACACTGGAATAGGAAGTGCCTATGCTCACTTTTTGTACTATGTACTTTAGTGGCGTCATTTAAGCTCTAATTATGCATGAAATTACACTGCGTTTCTTGCTAAATGCAAAGGGGGAAATGTTTTCATGATGCATCCTTTTTGTAGTAAACATTTCTAAAATGGTACTGCTGATACAGCTCATCAAAGAAACCATATGAGATGAAATGTATGTGAGGGAAACACTAATTAGGAAGATTCCTTCTCCCAAATACACATATGAAACTCCCATTAATGTCAATCACAGGGAGACATTTTTTCTACAGAATGCGTCCAAGTAAAAATGCACAGCTGCCTCTTTCTTTCCAATTAGAATCACGATATACTTTTTTCTCCGAATCATTAACAAGTTTGACTACTGTGTTTTCAATTCAAAACCTTGTTGTCCATAAAAAAAGATACTTTAAGCTGCTCATATAGTAAATGATATGTGAGGATATATGTATACATGTATGTATATATATGTAACTGTGTGGATGTTATGTATATGTATATATGTACAAAAGTATGTTGCAGGATTTTCTCTGTCCAATCACATTAGGGCAGTGGCAGGCCTGTGATTGGACAAGAAAAGGGAGGCAGAGCTAGAAGATTGGGGGACAGAGAGAGAGGTCGCAGGAGAGAGGAGGGAGAACCAGAATGGAGGCAGACATGGGGTTATCTAAAGGTTAGAATAACTGGGTTAAAGTTTTATCATTCTCAATTGGCTCTGAAATTATTGTGTTAGAATCTTGTAAAATGTGACATTATTAATATATAAATCTAATTGGTTAACTGCAAGCTTAAGAATCTTAATTATACTGGGTAATTAGGTATTGTGATAGCCAACCAGGGATTTGTGGGACAATGCATGGAAATGAAAGAGTTGATGGGTCAAGAGACCATGCAAGTGAGATCTAGACTGACCCTGCTGAGAGTTGGCAGGTTCTTTTTTTAATATCTCCCACAACAGGTGGCACCCAACATATATATATATATATGTGTGTGTGTGTGTGTGTGTGTGTGTGTGTGTGTGTGTGTGTGTATGTGAACATGAATATGGAGTGTCTGGATGTCAGAGGTTGATGCTGAGGGTCTTTTTCTATCGCTTCCCAAAGTATAGATTGAGACAGGATTCTTTCTCTTTAACCCCAAATCTGCTGATTAGTGTAGTCAAGCTAAGTCAGCTTGCTCCTGGAATCTTCTCTTTACACCACAGAAGCACAGGAATTTGTTTGGGTGATGCTCAAAATCCAAGCTTTTGTCCTCATGCTTGTATGCCACTGGTGAACCATAACCCCACCCAAGAGATGTTTTCAAATAGTTTTCTCTATGTTGGTTTTCCATTCACCAAACTGCATCTGTATAGTAACTTTATTTCCAATGAATTTTAGCCAGGATATCTCTATACACGAAGTATGTAAATCATAATGTTAAAACATATTGGTATAATGTAGACTATACAGGTATTCTCAATGATCTGTCAACCTTGAAGCTCAATAATTGAATTTATGGCTTACTAAATATTTAGAGATTTCACCATGCTGTGTTAAAATATGAAATCACTCTCAACACTACAAAACATACCAGTGAATACTATTATTCTTACTCTTTATAGAAAAATAGGGAGAATGAAAACTAATCTGTATGCTATACTGATTACTATATATACATATAATTTAACCAAGGTTAGCTATTAACTGTTAAATCATTTATAAAAAGAAAATAGAAAAATAATACTAACAAAGAATTTATTTCTTTTGAAAACAGTAAAATTACTTCTAGTAACCTACATGAGATATTTTTATACATTGTGTTCATTCCAAAATAAAGCAAGTTCCAAAACATTATCACAAATACTTTCTCCTTGACATTGCTCATTATTTCTACTAATCATGTTATTGATGTACTGATGTATTGATGTAGTGATACTTTGATCACATTGGAAGAGATTAGATCATCACTGATTTTATTGTCTTAGTATATTCTAACAGGTCTCAGCATAGACAATATACATAGCCATGTACTACTTTTAACAACATGACATAACCAAAAAATTATAGCACTATTTTGTCTTTATCTTTTTCAATTCACCAAAAGGTCTTGAAATTTTTATTTATTTTTCTAGAAGACTTTTCCAAGATTGACAATGTTGTGCCCAATAATTGGGTAGATATATGATTTTAGCTATAGATGTTAGAAGGTAGACCTGAGAACAACAGCAGAAACAAATCCTAATACAAAGCCAATTGTGTATTTTTTTATGAAAACAAAAGGAGAGGAAAGTGAATTTGCATTGCAAACCATCCTGGTCTCCACCCCCCCCCCAGCCCCCAACTCTCCTCTCTTTTATCCCTCCCTTTCTCTCTCTACTGTATTCACTCATGTCTTTTTCTCTATTTCTTGTACAGTTTTCAGGTACAAGGTAGGCAGACATTCTACCTATGGGCTATATTCTTAATACATTTTTATGTTACTACTTCCTAAAAAACTGTTTTAATACAAAGACCTCTTACTTGCATTTACATATTTAATATTATTATTGTCATTTATCACTAAAAAATATACAACAGGCCCAAAATAAATCTTTGCAGAAGTACTTAGAATGGACAACTTTATTCTTAATACTTAGTTTCTATAAACAGTGAAGGAAAGATCAATGTTACATAATATTCATGTGGTTATTCTAAACAACAAAAACATGGACATAAATATCTACCAATAGGTTACTTCTTAAACTATGTTTGCAAACATATAGAATTAGTTTTCAAAACTTTGAGAAATAATACAGCAGAAATACTCATTCTGATGGTGAAGAGTCAAAAAGTGATATAAATAACAGTAAAGTTTTTATATGTTCCCATTTGTGTGCATTTTAAACTATAGCTTAGTCCCTTCAGTGCATGATATTGGCTTTCAGTGTGGTTTGTTTCATAGAGAAGAGAAAAAAAAATCTGAGGATCTCATGTGAACATTAACATTGGCTTAGAAGTGCTGGACAAGTTACTCATATTCACAAAGAAAACAATTCGGCCTTGTTCCATGTAGTGCTGTTTTCCTATTCTGAATGGCCTCCCACTTAACTTTTCTTGTTCTATTCATCAGGATCGAACTCAGCTGTCTGTTTCACACTGAACTCTTCTTTGCAGCTCAGAGTGTATATGTGATCTGCAATACACTATACTCAGGTTCTTAAATAGCTGAGATTGTATATGTACAACCAGGCCTGGCTACTCCTTAACCTATCATGAATCAAGACTAGAATAATGTCAGTTCATAGCTAACATTGGCTTCTGTGTAGCTAAAGTTACCAGGATAGTAATTTTTAAAAAACTCATGATTGACACAAGTTGTGGGACAGAGAGAGGACTGGGTTTTGAACAAGAGAACACTAGTTATTCTGTCTTAGAGGAGGCACTGAATTTTATCTTTCTTCTAATAATTCCTGAAGGATAATACCATTAAGAGACCTTAGAGATTCACTGGGGAAACAGAGACTCATATTACCTAGTGATGTTCAGTGAGCACCAGGGATACAGATTTGATGAGTTATCATTCATACTTGTATAGGAATTGCAGTGTCACAGCTGTCTTTGAATCACTCATGCACCTGTCCTGAACATTACCTATACTCCTATTGTACTCTAAACCAAGTAAACAACTAGTGAACCAAGACAGACTTAAGGAGAATCATTTCTTATTTTGCTGTTGATGTCACATCTGGGGTGAACCAAAGTTGATTATCTCTCTAGGAAAAAAATCACATATGAGACCAATATTCTAGGAGAAAGATTTTTACCAATGTATTCTATACTGTTATATGTATTTCAGTCCCATATAATCTTCATCATAGCCAAGATTACAGCAAGCTATAGTAGGTTTCAAATGACAATAATACTGTTGAAAAAGTAGAGAAAACTCTCTCAGACCTTAAGAAGAGCAGAAAACCTTTAAAATAATAGTGAATTATCACATAAGAGTTACAAGACAGACAGTCTTTCTGGAGGATTCTTTGGGAAATTAAACAAAATTACTTTTCTATTAGATTAATGTTATTTGAAATAGATTCATATTTACATCAAATCCCATTACTGAAAATAGCATTATTAGCTTTGAAGAAAAAACTATAATTGGGATCAAAAAGAAAACCAAACAAATGAACAAATAAGATAGGAGTCACTAAGTGTAAATTAAGTATAAGGACATAGATGATAGGTTATCAGACTTTCAATAATGATGACTAATGTTAAAATGACATTTATGAAAATGATAAGACAGTAAAATATATAATGTGAGGAATAAAGCAACAATTCTGTCTTAGTCAGGGTTTCTATTCCTGCACAAACATCATGACCAAGAAGAAAGTTGGGGAGGACAGAGTTTATTCAGCTTACTTCCACATGGCTGTTGATCACCAGAGGAAGTCAGGACTGGAACTCAAGCAGGTCAGAAGCAGGAGCTGATGCAGAGGCCATGGAGAGATGTTCCTTACTGGCTTGCTTCTCCTGGCTTGCTCAACCTGCTCTCTTATAGAACTCAAGACTTCCAGCCCAGAGATGGCACCACCCACAAGGGGCCCTACCCCCTTGGTCACTAATTGAGAAAATGACCCACAGCTGGATCTCGTGGAGGCATTTCCCCAACTGAAGTTCACTTCTCTGTGATAACTCCAGCCTGTGTCAAGTTGACACACAAAACTAGCCAGTACAATTGACCCCTTGTCAACTTGACACACAAACACATCACTATTAAGCCTCAACCCTTATGTTTTTATTCATCCCCATGATCTAAAGTCCCACAGTCTTTACATATTAAAAGTTCAATCAATTTAAAATGTCTAATACCTCTTAAAATTCAAAGTCTCTTAACTGTGGGCTCCACTAAAATACTTTCTTCCTTCAAGAGGGAAAAATATCAGGGCACAGTCACAATCAAAAGCAAAATCAGTGTCTGGGATCCAACTCACGATCTTCTGGGCTCCTCTAAGGGCTTTGGTCACTTCTCCAACTCTGCCCTTTGTAACACACATCTTGTCTTCTGGGCTCCAGATGCCTATACTCCACTGCTGCTGCTGTCCTTGGTGGTCATTGCATAGTACTGGCATTCCCAAAACAATGCTGTAACCAGGCTTTACCAATAGCCTCTCATAGACTGTCTTTATGGTGCCAAGCCTCAACTCCTTTGCATGACACCTTCAGTCCTGGGCCATGAATTGCAAACTGAGGCTGCACCTTCACCAATGGCCTTCCATGGCCTCTCACTGTGCTGAGCCTCAGCTGCTCTCCATGACCCCTTCATGCTGTCAAAACCAGTACCACCTGGGTGACTCTTACACATTACCAAGTCCTGCTGCAGCACAAGGTACAACCTTGGCTATCTCTGGAACACAACCTCTTTGTGCTCTCAGCAAACACTTCCCAGAAGATGTCACCTCAATGATGCTGGTCTCTTCTTAATCACCACTAATTTCTTAGCTCCAGTTAACCAGCATCAATAGCCCCAGTAATGCAAAGTGCTTTTTTTAGTAGTTCTGGTATCTTATTAATCACAGCTGATACTTCAGCCCCAGCTAACCAGAACCACAGAATCTTCACAGTCAAAACAACATGGCCCTGATAAGAGTCTTTAATCTTCCCTCTGAAATTTCACAAGCCAGGCCTCCATCTCTGCACTGTTCTCAACATGATCTTCCAAGCTCCCACAGACATTCTACAGAGTTCTTAACAACCAGTGGTTCTTCTAGCTCAAAGTTCCAAAGTCCTTCCACAGTCCTCCCCAAAACATGGTCAGGTTGTCACAGGAATACCCCACTTCTGGTACCACTTTGACTTAGTCAGGGTTTCTATTCCTGCACAAACATCATAACCAAGAAGAAAGTTGGGGAGGAAAGAGTTTATTCAGCTTACTTCCACATGGCTGTTGATCACCAGTGGAAGTCAGGACTGGAACTCATGCAGGTCAGGAAGCAGGAGCTGATGCAGAGGCCATGGAGGGATGTTCCTTACTGACTTGCTTCTCCTGGCTTGCTCAGCCTGCTCTCTTATAGAACTCAAGACTTCCAGCCCAGAGATGGCACCACCCACAAGGGGCCCTACCCCCTTGGTCACTAATTGAGAAAATGCCCCACAGCTAGATCTCATGGAGGCATTTTCCCAACTGAAGTTCACTTCTCTGTGGTAACTCCAGCCTGTGTCAAGTTGACACACAAAACTAGCCAGTACAAATTCTAAGACACTATCAAAAATAGATGAGAGAAACCAAAGATTTGTGAACAATTGGGTTTGTCATTTACCATTACATTGATGGGATTCAAGGCTGATCAATATGCATCAAGAGACATCCTTACACATTCCTGAAACTGAACAGGAAGTAACAGAACAGTATGTACAGAATCACATCTGGGACCTGAAACATCACAAAACAGAAGACTTTAATATCATAAGATGAAAAAGATAGCATGGTAGAAAAGACGATATTTGGGTGGCTGGGAAGTATACCAAACTATAACAAATGATGAACTGAAGTATCTCAGAAGATTAAAAAGAAGACTTACAAAGAAAAATACAATAAGTAAGTAAGTAAGTAAATAAATAAAGGAGGAAGAGGAGGCTGCCATCTGAATGTAAGTTAAATTAACTAATGGAGGAGTCTCATTGATCATAATTTTCCACAACATATTAAGAAATGTTCCAATAACTAATAAAATTTCACAATTGGCAAACCAACCAACCAACCAATCAACCAACCAACAAACAAACAATAAATAAATAAACATCATCTCTTCTGAAACATGAAGTCTATCTCAAGGAACACAGTAAATTGCAGTAAAACAAAATGGAAGAGAGACTCTTAGGAAATCAGTTGGTGGTAGAAGTGAAGAGAAAAGACTCTTCTAAAGAGAGAACCTTGAGAATTAGAGTAGATTTTCTGGCAAAACATAGGCTAGATTCAAATTGTACTTCTGAAATGTTAGCCTCTCAGCACCTTTGAATATTTACAGTTTTATTAGCTTCAAGGAATACAAAACTCACAACCACAGTGACAGTAACTATTCTACAAAGTAAAACCAAATCCATTTCTAAATTAATTTCATAAAATGGGCTTTGTAGTGATAACAAAATTAAATTGATATATTGAAAATCTGCATAGCTTTAGAACAATTGTCTCCCTAAGTGCACACCATGGCCTTCACAAAAGACCAGCAAAATGAACTGGATAATGTGTAATATACTTGTTACAACAATCAAGAATGATGTTTTAGGTATGCAAAGTCAGTTCAGTTCCCCATCCAAAAATCAGCCAAGGAACCAAACCAGAAAAATAAGCTTTTTCTAATTATACCAGTAGGTATAGAAAAGTCATTTGCCAAAGTCAAACATGCAGGTATAATACTCTATATACAAGGACTAGACAAGAGTCATTTCTTCAGTGTGCTCAGGAACACTTGCTAACAATCCTAAAAAGATATCCATAGCTAACTATGAAAGTGTGCACACTTCTCTACCAGGAACAATTCAAGGCTGTTATGTATCACCTTAATTAATATTAAGCTAACCAATAAAGCAAGAAATGAAAATACTGTATGAAATAAACCACCTCTTTAGACATATATATATACACATACATACATATATATGTCTGTATATATACATATATGTATATACATACATGTATATAAAGAGAGAGAGGGTGGGGAGGGAAGGAGAGAGAGAGAGAGTTTGGTAAAATGCAAGGTGGGGAGGATCTTCTGGAATAAAGGAAGGAAAAACAGGGTCAAAATAGCCAAAATATACCATGTAAAAAGTAATAGATATACAAAAATAAAAAATTGTCCCTATTTCTTTATGGCATTATTGTGTACCTAGGCACTCTGACAGAATGAATGACACAAATATTAAAGTCTCTTGAAATTAATAAAGAGAACTCAGAATAAAAACATTAGTACATATCAGCAAAATCATTTGGAAAAAGAAAAAAGATATAAAGTTAAAGTTATACCAAGAAATATGAAATAATTAAGAATTAATTAATGCCCTATATTTGGGATATATATATATATATATATATATATACATAAAAAAGTAATTCATAGATAAAAATTATAAAATATTCATACAAATCAGTAGATATTTGAGACTCTAGGGTGATTCAGTATTATTGAAATGTGAATTTGTATCAATAGGAGGATAAAGATCTATAAAAAAAATTTTAAAAACAAAATTACTTTACATCTTGAACTTTATAAAACTGTTAATTCCAAATACAGTACAGATCAAACTATAAAATGTGTAAGTATAAAAATTATTTAAAACATAAGAAAAAGCTACATAATCTTACAAGATTCTAATTCCATAAAAGTAACATCAATAGTGGTACTAATAAAATATTAAATATTATAATTACATTTATATTTTATTAAAATTCCAAGTTTAATTGTATATTATACTAGGAGAATGGGAAAAGCAAACTATCAAATGTGAAAAAGTATTATAAAAAGCATAATAGTAAAGGACCTATATCTCTAACTCAAAATATATACATGAAGCCATATATGGCTTCTTCCCTAAAGACTAGCTTTCTTGTTACCAGAAAACATAATAGAGATTTCCAAGAGAAGATAGTGACCAATAGTCCTACTCAGCAATGATGCCTAGGAATTAAATAACGGCCAACATAATATAATATTTTAAAAATGCAGTAGTATCCTATATATATTAGCAATAAAAAACTTAAAACAAAAAGCTTTCTAATTGAATTTATTATTCAAGGAGGAGTCACTCTTTCCTGGTACTGGAATCCTAGTGAACAACACAGTTCTAGTGAAGGTATGTGTCTTAGAAGAAAATCTATGACAACCATTTTAATAAACCATCGTAATCTCTAACTATATTGTATGTATGTATCCTTATAGCCAGACAGAAGTATAGGTCTTACCACTAATCAAAGAAATATCTTCTTGCAAGAGATGGAGATCATTACAGAAGACCCATGACCAGTAAAACTGCAAAGGAAAGCCTGTGGTACCCAGCCCCAACATTCATCCTACAACTCCTGTGCTTAAGGTCAGGGATCATAGCAGAAGAGGGAGTGGAAAAATTGTAAGAACCAGAGGAACAGGAAGTTTGCTGTGAAATTCTGTAACCTGGAAACATCAGAATCTCTATACCCATAAAGTTTCATGAACATGGCTGCTCAACAACCAAGATAAGGAAAAAAATTAAAATTACATATATATATGAAATATATATAAAGTAATATATATATTACTTAATAAGATTGGTCTACATGGAAATTCTAACTATCTTTATATTATGAAAAAATTGTTCATTAGAAAGTAATAGATGATTTTAGAAACGATGACTTTTTTGTAAATAAAGTGGGGAAGAACCTCGAGCAAATAGGCACAGGGAAAATTTCCTGAAGAGAACGCCAATAGCTTCTGCTCTAAGATCAAGAATTGACAAATGAGACCTCATAAAGTTGCAAAGCTTCTGTAAGGCAAAAGACACTGTCAATAGGACCAAACGGCAACCAACAAATTGGGAAAAGATCTTTACTAACCCTATATCTGATGGAGGGCTAATATCCAATGTATACAAAGAACTCAAGAAGTTAGACTCCAGAGAACCAAATAACCCTATTAAAAAATGGAGCATAGAGCTAAACAAAGAATTCTCTACTGATGAACACAAAATGGCTGAGAAACACCTAAAGAAATGTTCAACATCCTTAGTCATCAAAACAACTCTGAGATTCCACCTCACACCAGTGAGATTGGCTAGGATAAAAGACTCAGGTGACAGCAGATGCTGGAGAGGTTGCAGAGAAATAGGAACACTCCTTCATTGCTGGTGGGATTGCAAACTGGTACAACCACTCTGGAAATCAGTGTGGCGGTTCCTCCGGAAATTGGACATAGTTCTACCAGAGGACCCAGCCATACCACTCCTGGGCATATACCCACAAGATGCTCCATCATGTAATAAGGACACATGCTCCACCATGTTCATAGCAGCCTTATTTACAATAGCCAGAAACTGGAAACAACCCAGATGTCCCTCAACAGAGGAATGGATACAGAAAGTGTGGTACATCTACACAATGGAGTACTACTCAGCTATAAAAAACAATGAATTTATGAAATTCTTAGGGAAATGCATGGATCTGGAGAGTATCATCCTGAGTGAGGTAACCCAGTCACAAAAGATCACACATGGTATGCATTCTCTGATAAGTGGTTATTAGCCCAGAAGTTTGGAATATAGGAAGAATGACCCACAAACCACAAGAAACTTCAGAAGAAGGAAGACCAAAAGGTGGACATTTCATTCCTTCTTAAAAAGGGGAACCAAACACACACAGAAGGAGTGGCAGAGATTAACTATGGAGCAGAGACTGAAGGAAAGACAAGCATATAGCTATCTCCTGAGAGGCTCTGACAATACCTGACTAATACAGATGTAGAGGCTCACAGCCATTCATTGAACTGAGTACACGGTCCCCAATGAAGGAGTTAGAGAAAGGTTCTATGGAGCTGAAGGGTTTGCAGCCCCTTAGGATGAACAACAATTACTAACTAGTACCCTCAGAGCTCCTAGGGACCCAACCACCAATCAAGGACTATACAGGGTAGGACTTAATGTTCTGGCAGCATGTGTATAGTAGAGGATTGCAAATTTGATCATCAATAGGAGGAAAGGATCTCGGCCTTGTGAAGGTTCTGTGCCCCAGTGTAGGGGAATGCCAGGGCCAATAAGTGGGAGAGGGTGAGGTGGCAGGCAGGGGGAGGGGGGAGGCAAAAAAAGTTTGTTCTTGCTGTTTTTGTTTATTTGTTTGTTTGTTTTTTGGAGGGGAACCTGGGAAAGGGAAAATTTACATGTAAATAAAGAAAATATCTAAAAAAAAAATCCTAGACACTGTGTTTAAATGTTTCTCCTGATGTTCCAATTTCACATAAAAAATATATGTACATGTATATATACATATATATATATATGTATATGTGTGTGTTTGGGTGTATGTGAGTGTATGTATAAATAAATATGTATAAACACATATACATATATTTAAATGTATAATTAATATGTTGAAAATATCTTACATATTTAAGTTTTCTATGTATATTTAAATTGTATATATTTAAATTATATTGTTTAATTTTAAATATATGCATATGCTTAAATTTAAAATACCTTACTAATAAAATATTATTCAGTAATATATCAACAATATCTCTAAGTCAGAGAAAGCACCTTTTAAATTACTGAATACAAAATACCAAATTTGCCGTTGCATACTGAAAGACAAAGTATATATAGAAGTACTAATAATTCTTTTTTTTTCCCAACTGGTGGAGATGTTGACCAGAGTGATGATATTAAGTCCATATGGATGGTAGAAGGGAACAAAATAATGGTCCTTACTTTATAATCTCTGAAAGTATAAAAACTGAGTATGCCAGCTGGGAAAAAAGAGAAACATGCTTTTGCAATAATTCAAGTGGGTCTTCTATCGTAAAATTATACTGGTGTATCATAACCTGGGCATGTAAGCTGTGCTGTGCTTAGGACTTAATGAGATTTGTCTACAGGGAAATTCTAACTATCTTTATATTGTGAAAAAAGATGTTCATTAGCTAGTAATAGATGATTTTAGAGACGATGCCTTTTCTGTAAATAGAGAAAAAATTCTAGACTGTGTTTAAATGTTTCTCCTGATGTTCTAATTTCACAAAAAAAATTACTAAACAATTGTGAAGGAGGATTGGTAATTTGCAAACTATAATAATAGATCTTCTCTCAGTGATAACTGCAACATACACCATTACATGTGTAATTTCAGTGATCTTCATCAAAGCACTGAATTACAGGCAACATAGGAAGGACAAAATCCTCATTTCCTAGATGCATAGTGTCCCTTGAAATGAATTGCCAGATAATTCTAGTTGTTGAATGATACATCATTTCCTAACAATTTTAATATGAATTTTTACAAGGCTCACATTTGTATTAACTATCCGGAAAGACTGGATAGTTGGCTTAATGAAATTCATAACATTTATGTCAGGGATAAAGCTTCATCCTATTTTGTATCTCAAGCATGTATGAAGTTCAAGAACCATTTTTATTGTTAATGTTGTCTTTAAGTCAATGCAATGTAAGGAAGGCTTCAAGAATATGAATAACATCAGCCAATAAAAAAATGGCTTAATAGCAGGCAAACTATTACAGGCCATTGTTAGGCAGAAGCTTGTGGACACATAAAAAATCGTTATAGCAAAGAAAAACTATCTCAGTAACATGAAAATTAGTTCATATTATATAGGCAACTACCATATCAGTTAAACCTAGTCAGGAACACCTTTTACATGTACACAACTATGTATAGGTAATCACTGTGCTAATATTTTGTTGTAAATTGTTTCTATTTTTAAGTTTATAAATGGTAAGAGATAGATGTATACATATTATTTTCTTCATTAGTACCACTTACACACATGTCAAATTACTATGTAAGTTTTGATATGTGTATTAAGGACAATATTTTCTAAGCACTATCACTAACAAATCCTCGGCCTGATTCCAAGGACAAGCATTATTGATTTAATAGTTATAATTTCAGAATGCATGCATTCTTAAAGCCTAGGTATTACTTCCAAACACTTGTTAAATTTCATGATGTTTTAAATGTGTGGGGTGTGGTACGAAACAGGGTTTCTCCACGTAGCCCTGGCTGTCCTGGAACTCACTCTGTAGAGCAGGCCTGCCTCAAACTCAGAAATCCACCTGCCTCTACCTCCGAAGAGCTGGAATTAAAGGCATGTGCCACCACTGCCCGGATTTTAGCCTTTCTAATTTCTCCAAAATGTTTCCACAAAAATTGTCTAAAAAGTTCTTTCTTACATGTTATCACTATTGTCTTCCTCCCATCTTGTTCTTTCCTCCTCCTCTGACGCTCTTACTCCTGACACTATGCCTTTAATGCTCAATTCTTCTTTACTTTAGTTCTGTTCAGTTCTGTCTCCTGTATTTATCCTCAGAACTTATTTTTTGATTGGATATTTTCTTTTTTATCATTATTAGGTTTTCTTTTTTTTTTTACATTTTTATTAATTAATTTTTTTACACTCCATATTTGATTCCCCTCTCCCCAATCTACTTCCCGACTGTTCCACATCCCATACCTCCTCCCCACCCTGCTGTCTCCACGTGGATGTCACCACCCCCCACCCCACCTGAACTCTAAACTCCCTGGGGCCTCCACTCTCTGGAGTGCATCATCTCTGAATGAACACAGACGCTGAAGTCCTCTACTGTATGTGTTGGGAGCCTCATATCAGCTGATGTATGCTGCCTGGTTGGAGAGATCTTGTGGGTCCAGATTAATTGAGACTGCTGGTCCTCCTACAGGGTCGCCCTTCTCCTCAGCTTCTTTCAGCCTTCCCTAATTCAACAACAGGGGTCAGCTGCTTCTGTCCATTGGTTGGGTGCAACTATCTGCATCTGCCTCTTTCAGCTGCTTGTTGGGTCTTTCAGAGTGCAGTCATGATAGGTCCCCATTTGTGAGCATTCCGTAGCCTCAATAATAGTGTCAGGACTTGGGACCTCCCCTTGAGCTGGATCCCACTTTGGGCCTGGCACTGGACCCTCTTTTCCTCAGGATCCTCTCCATTTCCATCCCTGTAATTCTTTCAGACAGGAACAATTATGGATCAGAGTTGTGACTGTAGGAAGGCAACCCCATCCATAGATTCAATACAATCCCCATGAAAATTCCAACACAATTCTTCAAAGACTTGGAAAGAGTAATTCTCAAATTCATCTGAAAAGGTAAAAAACCCAGAATAGCAAAAACAATTCTTTTTTAAAAAATTTTTATTAGATATTTTCTTTATTTGCATGTCATATGATATCTCCTTTCCCAGTTTCCCCTCCAAAAAAAAGAAAAAGAAATAAAAATAAAAATAAAAACTAATGAACAAAAAAACCCCTGTTTTCTCCCCTGCTCACCAACCCACCCTCTCCTGCTTCCTGGCCCTGGCATTCTTCTACACTGGGGCATAGAACCTTCACAGGGCCAAGGGCCTCTCCTCCCATTGATGACCAACCATCCTCTGCTACAATTCTTAACAATAACAGCTGGGGGAATCACCATCCTTGATTTCAAGCTTTACTATAGAGAAATAGTGATAAAAACTGCATGGTATCGGTACAGAGACAGATGCATAGATCAATAGAGCAGACTTGAAGACCCAGAAATAAAACCACATACTTATGGTCACTTGATCTTTGACAAAGATGCCAAAAATATACAATGGCAAAAAGAAAGCATCTTCAATAAATGGTGCTGGTCTAACTGGCTGTCTGTATGTAGAAGAATGAACATAGACCCATATTTGTCACCTTGTACAAAACTCAAGTCCAAGTGGATCAAGTACCTCCCCATAAAACCAGATACACTGAATCTAATAGAAGAGAAAGTGGGAAATTTCCTAAACAGAACTCCAATGGCTCATGCCCTAAGATCAAGAATTGATAAATGGGACCTCATGAAACTTGAAAGCTTCTGTAAGGCAAAGGACATAGTCAATAGGACAAATTGACAACCTACAGATTGGAAGAAAAAAATCTTCACTAACCACATATCCAATAAAGGGCTAGTACCCAAAACATAAAAAACTCAAGAAGTTAATCACTAAAAACCCAAACAATCCAATAAAAAAAAATAGGGTATAGAACTAAACTGAGGATTCACAACTGAGGATAATTTCTTTATTTATATTTCAAATCTCATCCCCTTTTCTGATTCCCTCTCCCCAGAAATGCCCCTATCCCATCTTCCCTTCCCCTGCTTCTATGAGGGTATCCTCAAACCACCCACCCACTCTTGCCTTCCTATCCTGGCATTCCCCTACACTGGGGCATCAAGCCTTTACAGGACCATGGGCCTCTACTCTCACTGATGCATCCTCTTCTACATATGTGGCTAGAGCCATGGGTCCCTCCATGGGTACTCCTTGGATGGTGGTTTAGTCCCTGGGAGCTCTTGAATGTCTGGTTGGTTTATAATAATGTTCTTCCTATGGGATTGTAAACCTACTCAGCTCCTTCAGTCCTTTCTCTAACCCCTCCATTGGGGACCCAATGCTCAGTCCAATGGTTAGCTGCAAGCATCTGCCTCTGAATTTGTAAGGCTTTGGCAGAGTCTCTCAGGAAACATCTTTCAGTATACATGATCACATGTAAACTGTTCCCCACACGTTGACAGATAAATTCAAATTGTAGACTGAATAAGAAGTTTACACCAGAGAATGTTTACATGTATATCCATTAAAAGTAATTATATGCCCAAGATTCATCATTTGTCACCACTTCAACAGGTTCATGGAGAATTAAAAATCATATTTTTTGTGACTAAGTTATTAGTGAAGTTTTATATAGATAAACCCAGTCAATATTTTATCTTCTCTCCCTGCACCTATAGCAAATCCTTAGTTCTCTTTTAATGACATTTGGTTAATGGTTTTACAACATCTTGGAATGTGTTTTAAGTTTTATATGCCTTCTTGGTATATCTGATGACACTTGAAGACTGTCAGCATTCTCATTGCACTCTTGATTATCAGAGGAGACTTAATAGCAGCCCTGTTATGAGAGAGATTAATAATTAGTAATATAATTTTAGGAATCTTATAGGATCATTATTAAGGATTAAGAAGTCATCTATTTGTGTATATAGCATCACTATAAAATAGTACAACTTCATTGTTCTGCAGAGATCTGCTCCAAAGGGTGGGATAATACCTAGTAATTGCTATATATATTTAATAGTAACAGAAAAAAAAACAGGAATCTTTCGTAAAATGAAATTCTTCTTGGCCTTGTCTAAAGGATCTGTTACAGATTTTAATCCATGGCAGAATCATCTCAGGAAGATCATCTGCTAGGTTTTCGCTTCTCCTTTATGGTTCCTGGTTTGTGTGTGTGTGTGTGTGTGTGTGTGTATGTGTGTGTGTGAAGGAGAGAGAGAGACAGATAGATACAGAAACAAGTAAAAGTGATACATTGTGATTGTGTAAAGATCAGCAAACAACTTTGGGTACTTACCCTTGTCCTCAACTTTATTGAAGACAAAATCTTTCTCCATATGATCTGCTGTGTATACCAGAAATCCTGAAATTCTCCTATTACTCTCATGCTTGAATACTGGGGTTGTAAACAGTATTGCTACATCTGGCTTCTATCTGATTTCTGGGGGTCCAAACTCAGATCTTAACAGTTTTACAACAAATGCTTCATCCATTAGATTAACTTATCAGTTTCAAAATAAAACTTAGATGGTTGCCTTATAGCTGTTTTATTGTTTTGACTAGTATTAATTTAAACATATGTGGTGTTTTCTTTTTTGATTTCCTTTTTAATATTATATGACAAAACTTTCAATAAGTTATTACTGTTTTTTTTTTCTCACAGAAATCAACTCTGGGTTTCTTTACCAAGATTGTTATTTAATAATCTATATGTATGATATATGCTATTATTTTATCTAATTAAGAGACTAACCACATACTCAGTTATGTTGTTTTATTATATTTAATTCTTAATGATTTTTAATGTAAAATTGTTATTCTGGGATATTATTTATAATGGAGCCTAAACATTAAAACAATATCTAAGAACATGCTGTTGGAACAGAGAAGTAAATGTGAGTGTTGACTACCTTAAAGAAAGCAACCAGAAAGTAGACTGCTAACACAGCAATCAAGAGTTAATATTCTACTCTCAATGAGTGAAGCATATGTCAGATTTTTTACTCTACTGAACTTTATAATGAAGCTTCAATGCAGTAAATAATAAGTAAAATTATCTAATTTGGAAAAAAATATAAACTTTAATTTTAAGTAACACAGTTTTAGTTAGAAGAGTCTAAAATAAAACTCTATAGTCATATACCCTAACCAAAGACATAAACAGCTATTACATTTAAGAATATAGTAACATTATGAGAAATTCATAGTCTGGATAAAAATCTCACCATTTTTAGGAGGGTGATTATAAAATTACTCTATGAATTCAAAACATTTTCGTAAAAATTCTGGCAGAATTTGTCTATATTTGTTCAATTCGTGATAAATGTATAATCACATTATCAGTGTCTCAAGATATTTAAAACCAAGTTGTAGGATTTCTTTAAACAATACTCAAAATTAAGAGGAAGCAAAATTAACAACATATTCAGTATTGTTATAGAATAGGCAGAGCACACATTGTAATGGAATCAACAGTACAAAATTATGTTATATTTATAATTTGACTATTTATGGTGATGCAGGACATTTTAAGACAAAGGACAGGCATTTTATCCTACTGATATTTCTCGAATAGCTAGATATAAACAGGTAAAGAAAAGAAATATACTGTTATTTCACATCATATGTGATAAATTACTCAAAATAGACCACAAAAATCCAAACATTAAAAACTGTTGGGAAGATATGCTATAAAATCTTTGTCACAAGGATTCTTGAAAGAGAAATGAAATTCCAATCCAGACCGTAAGCAATATAATCTATCCTTGTTCAAAATTCATATCTTTTGGACTTCAGAAAAGCACCATTAAGAAACCCAGAATAGCCAAAACTATTCTCAACAATAAAGGAATCTCAAGTGGAATCTCCATCCCAGACCTTAAGTGGTACTACAAAGCAATTATGATAAAAACTGCATGGTATTGGTACAGTAACAGGCAGGTAGATCAATGGAATAGAATTGATGACCCAGAAATGAACCCACAAACCTATGGCCACTTGATCTTTTCCAAAGGAGCTAAAACCATCCAGTGGAAAAAAGACAGCATTTTCAATAAATGGTGTTGGCTCAACTGACAGTTAGCATGTAGAAGAATGCAAATTGATCCATTCCTATCTCCTTGTCCAAAGCTCAAGTCCAAGTGGATCAAGGAGCTTCACATAAAATGAGATATGCTGAAACTAATAGAAAACAAAGTGGGGAAGGGCCTTGAGCACATGGGCACAGGGGAAAATTTCCTGAACAGAACACCAATAGCTTATGCTCTAAGATCAAGAATCAACAAATGGAACCTCATAAAATTCAAAGCTTCTGTAAGGCAAAAGACACTGTCAATAGGACAAAATGGCAACAAACAAATTGGAAAAGATCTTTACTAATCCTATATCTGATAGAGAGCTAATATCCAATATATACAAAGAACTCAAGAAGTTAGACTCCAGAGAAATAAATAACCCTATTTAAAAATGGGGTACAGACATTAGACTGTCCAGTAAAGATGTTTGTGCAACATTTCTTTACTTATTGATATTGCAGATCCCACTACAACTACCCTAGCCTTAGTCCTTGGGGCCAGTGAATTCTCAGCTTCCCAATGAACCTATGTTTAATATAATGTAATATAGCTTTAATTGGCTCACTTCACAGGCAGAGAAAGAACTTATCCGTACTAATATATTTAATGTTTCAAAGATCTTAAACATATGAAGAAATGCAAGGACCGGTGTCTCAGTCAGGGTTTTTATTCTTGCACAAACATCATGACCATGAAGCAAGTTGGGGAGGAAATGGTTTATTTGGCTTACACTTCCACATGGCTGTTGATTACCAGAGGAAGTCAGGACTGGAACTCAAGTAGGTCAGGAAGCAGGAGCTGATGCAGAGGCCATGGAGGGATGTTTTTTATTGGCTTGCTTCTCCTGGCTTGCTCAGCCTGCTCTCTTATAGAACCCAAGACTTTTAGCCCAGGGATGGTACTACCCCTTTGATCACTAATTGAGAAAATGCCCCACAGCTGGATCTCATGGAGGCATTTCCCCAACTGACTCTCACTTTTCTGTGATAACTCCAGCCTGTGTCAAGTTGACATACAAAACTAGCCAGTACAATTGACCCCTTGTCGACTTGACACACAAACACATCACTATTAAGCCTCAACCCTTATGTTTTTATTTATCTTCAAGATCTAAAGTCTCACAGTCTTTACATATTAAAAGTTTAATCAATTTAAAATGTCCAATATCTTTTAAAATTTAAAGTCTCTTAACTGTGGGCTCCACTAAAATATATTTTTCCTTCAAGAGGGAAAAATATCAGGGCACAGTCATAATCAAAAGCAAAACCAATGTCTGGGATCCAACTCACGGTCTTTTGGGCTCCTCCAAGGGCTTTGGTCACTTCTCCAGCTCTGCCCTTTGTAGCACACATCTTTATCTTCTGGGCTCCAGATGCCTGTACTCCATTGCTGCTGCTGTGCTTGGTGGTCACTGTATGGTATTGGCATTCTCAAAACACTGCTGTAACTAGGCTTTACCAGTAGCCTCTCATAGACTGTCTTCATGGTGCCAAGCCTCAACTCCTTTGCATGACACCTTTAGTCCTGGGCCATCAATTGCAAACTGAGGTTGCACCTTCACCAATGACCTTCCATGGCCTCTCACTGTGCCGAGCCTTAGCTGCTCTCCATGACCCCTTCATGCTGTCAAAACCAGTACCACCTGGGTGACTTTTACACATTACCAAGTCCTGTTGCAGCACAAGGTACAACCTTGGCTATCTCTGGAACACAACCTCTTAGTGCTCTCAGAAAACACTCTCCAGATGTCACCTCAATGATGCTGGTCTCTTCTTAATCACCGCTAATTTTTTAGCTCCAGCTAACCAGCATCAATAGTCCCAGCAATGCAAAGTTTTTATTTTAGTAGTTCTGGTATCTTGTAAATCATAGCTGATATTTTAGCCCCAGCTAACCAGAACCACAGAATCTTCACAATCAAAACTAAATGGCCTTGATAAGAGTCTTTAATCTTCTCTATGAAATTTCACAGGCCAGGCCTCTATCTCTGTACTGTTCTCAACATGATCTTCCAAGCTCTCACAGAACATCTCACAGAGTTTTTAACAACCAGTGGTTTTTTTTAGCTCAAAGTTCTAAAGTCCTTCCACAGTCCTCCCCAAAACATGGTCAGGTTGTCACAGGAATACCCCACTTCTGGTACCAATTTGTCTCAGTCAGGGTTTTTATTCCTGCACAAACATCATGACCATGAAGCAAGTTGGGGAGGAAAGGGTTTATTTGGCTTACACTTCCACATGGCTGTTGATCACCAGAGGAAGTCAGGACTGGAACTCAAGTAGGTCAGGAAGCAGGAGTTGATGCAGAGGCCATGGAGGGATGTTCTTTACTGGCTTGCTTCTCCTGGCTTGCTCAGCCTGCTCTCTTATAGAACCCAAGACTTCCAGCCCAGGGATGGTACTACCCCTTTGATCACTAATTGAGAAAATGCCCCACAACTGGATCTCATGGAGGCATTTCCCCAACTGACGCTCATTTCTCTGTGATAACTCCAGCCTGTGTCAAGTTGACACACAAAACTAGCCAGTACAACCGGTAAATGAAAATTGTCAATTATTCTATTACTATAATCTGTTAATATTGTTGTAGCCATGGTTATAATTAATTTACTACAGTAAAAATAAATTCTTATACATACAAAAAAAATGGGGTACAGAGCTAAACAAAGAATTCTCAACTGATGAAAACGGAATGGCTGAGAAGCACCTAAAGAAATGTTCAACATCCTTAGTCATCAGGGAAATGCAAATCACAACAACCCTGAGATTCCACCTCACATCAGTCAGAATGGCTAGGATAAAAAACTCAGGTGACAGCAGATGCTGGCAAGGTTGTGAAGAAAGAGGAACACTCCTTCATTGCTGGTGGGATTTTGGCGGCTCCTCTGGAAATGGCACATATTACTACCAGAGGACCCAGCTATACTGCTCCTGGGCATATATATACAGAAGATGTTCCAACATGTAATAAGGACACAAGCTCCACTTTGTTCATTGTAGCCATATTTATAGTAGCCAGAAACTGGAAACAGCCCAGATGTCCCTCGACAGAGGAATGAATACAGAAAACATGGTACATCTACAGAATGGAGTACTACTTGGTTATTAAAAACAATGAATTTATGAAATTCTTGTGGAAATGGATGGACCTGGAGAACATCATCCTGAGTGAGGTAACCCAATCACAAAAGAACACACATGGTATGCATTCTCTGATAAGTGGATATTAGACTAGAAGATTGGAATACACAAAGTACAAACCACAAACCATAAGAAACTCAAGAAGAAGGAAGACCAAAGTGTGGATACTTCATTTCTTCTTAAAACGGGGAACAAAATATCCATTGAAGTAGTTGTAGAGACTCACTATGGAGCAGATACTAAAGGATGGACAATTCAGAGACTGCTCCACCTGGGAATCCTTTCTATATTCAATTATCAAATCTAGACACTATTGTGGATGCCAGCATGTGCTGGATGACAGGAGCCTGAAATAGCTGTCTCCTGAGAGGCTCTGTCAGTTCCCAACTAATACAGAAGTAGAGGCTCACAGCCATCCATTATACTGAGTACAGGGTTCCCAATGAAGGAGCTAGAGAAAGGACCCAAGGAGCTAAAGGGTTTGCAGCCCCTTAGAACAAACAACAATATGAAATAACTAGTACCCTCAGAGCTCCCAAGGACTAAAACACCAACCAAAGAGTACACATGGTGGGACCCATGGCTCCAGCAGCATATGTATAGCAGGAGGGGATGAGGTGATGTGCAAGAGGAGAGGGATGAAACAGGGGTTTGTTTTAGTTTTTTATTTATTTATTTATTTATTTATTTATTTATTTATTCATTCATTCATTCATTTATTGGAGGGGAACCTGGGAAAGGAGATATTGTAAATAAAGAAAACATCTAATAAAAAAAAAGAAAATCAAAGTGTAAGCACATGAAATAGGATCAAATATTTCAGTGTACCAATTTTATAAAGACCTTATATTAATAGTATAATCTAATAGCAAGATGACCTAGATATCCAATAAAATGTGTAGACTTCTATTAGGAAGATACTTAAAGGGCTAACAACCATGCGCAAAGACACTCATTATCATTAATCATCAGGAAAATGCAAACAATCTAGAATGCACCACCTGGAATTAATATAATTAAATGACAGACTTGCAAATACTGATAGTGATATAGAGAAGTAAAAACATTAATATATTACTGGTATAAAAAAATAAAAGGAAACTCCCATACTCCCATAGAAATTTGGAAGTTTACCTGATTCTTAAAATGTTAACAAGAATTTAATCAAGATTGTGGCAATTTTACTATTTGGGATTTCTTCAAGTAGATAAAAACATGTGCAAAGAAATATACTGCCATGCCCTCCTGTCTACTTCAGTAAAGTCTGCAGTATCAGGGTTGAAAGCCTGATCATGGACCAGAGGCGTTATGGCTTCAAAGGGAGTTTGTGCCTCCTGGATATTCAGTCAGTCCTTGACATCTCCTAACTCAGATGTGTTCCAGATTATTCTTTCCAATCATCAACACACCTTCTTATTTAGGCATAAAGGTACCCCAAGAAATGATCTGTAGATGGGTATTGTTCCCTGGTCAGCACACCATTCCAACATGTCCTAATTTGTTACCAAGCTGTCGTGAGCTTAGAATTTCTCACTAGGAAGCTGCCTCATCAGACAGGGTGTTCTCAGAGTTTGCAACAGAGGTCAGGTACTATTGCTACTGTAAATATAGTTAGAATTCTCAGGGCAGTCCCACAGAAGACAGAACTGTTTTACATACCAGAGAGTAATTGAAGGGCTTCCCTCACTTAAGGGTATTTTCAGGAACTACTAGATTGGGACTTCCTGATGCTTGCCTCCAGCAGACCCAGAGAATTAGCTTGGGATTGCCAAAATAGCATCAGCAGGGAGGGGAACCACTGCTCTTCTGCTTTGTACCTGGACGCCTGATCTTACCGACCTTGATGTGACCATCACTTGCCTATGTGACTTTTGTCATCTGCCCTGTTTTCTGTATACTATATAAGCCTGGTTTTCTCTTAGACTTAACACTTTAGATTGGAGAGAGAGCATTCGAGCTTAGAGCCTCATGCAGTCAACAGACCCCTGGGCCCAGAATGTTCGGGCCAGGGGATGCAGTGCCTATCCAGAAGAGGTGCTGCTTTAGACCCAGTGTGTTTCAGGTGGCTTCAGATGTACCTCAACTGCTGAGCTGCCAGATTTTCCATTTCTCTTTTACAATGACTATAAAAGTCTGATGCCATTTTTAAGAAATACATTCAGATCCTGCACTTCCATGTGTCATCTCTGCCTTGTAGACCTGACTACGACCCTGCTCTCCAGAAGGTTGAGGGAGGCCCAGACTCAGTGGCCCGCAGCAGCAATATACCCATAATAGATAAAACCTAGACAGGGTGCAAATATACTCTTTTGATTGCACACACACTGCATCATATCCATGTGAAGATTTTCATTGAGCAAGTGGTTAAACACCAAAAAATATTTCAAGACAAGCACACCTAAAACAGTATGTCAACGTAGAGGGAGATGAATGTTGAATACAGCACAGAAACACAGAAACACACACACACACACACACACACACACACACGAGAGAGAGAAAGAGAGAGAGAGAGACAGACAGAGACAGAAGAAAGGGGGGAGGAGAATCAATTTCAAAAGACCATTTTGTTCAATTGCTGATTTTGATTAAGATTTTGGGAAGAATGACAGTGTGCCTTCAGTGATTTTTATGTCCATGCAGTGCTCAGTAGCTGCTAAGGAATTCACTGTGAGAGAAGATTCTGAACTCTAAAGTAACTTTGACATGTGGAGCTGGTCTGGCATTTCACTAACTGACCTAAGGTTTTATCAACACTTAATTGCTGCCAAGGAACTAATGATCATAGTATCTGAAGGACTCTTCACTTTCTATTATGGATTTACTTATGTCTCCTCAAAATTCATACACTTAAGGCCTAATCTGTGAAAAGGAATAACTAAAGCTTGAGACCTGTGCTGGCCAGGTAGAAGAATTATAAATCTGAAAATCCAGCACAAGCTTGCCCACATATGCCTGGGAATGAGCAAACAAGCTGTTGAATATTCCGGGAACTAGCAGGCCAAGAAGAGATAGATAAGACATGTCTGGGTGGGCTCAGGCAAGCAGGGACCTGTCTGGGCAAGATGACCCAACTGAATGATGAGGTATGGTTGGAGGCCAGCCAGATGCCCTGCTGCCTCAATACCACCCTTAGGAATTTCCCTATGCTCTGATCTGCACATATTCTAGCTGGATTTGAATTAGCCAATCACATATAGGCTATGCTGATTCCTTTGTTCCCCTAGACCTCCTTCCTACAAAACCCCCTAACCCTCGAGCCTCAGGGTCGATCCCTCTGTCTCCTGTGTGAGATATGGGTCCACCCGGAGCTCCACTATTAAAACTACCTCGTGTGTTTACATCAAGATGGTCTCTCATGTTTCCTTGGGTGCCCGTTCTCCTGAGACTTGAGCGAGGGTCTCCCTACGAGAATCTTTCATCTGTACTTAGAACTGAGGTTCTTTAAATTAATTATTAAATTAGATTAACTTATACATGTGCAGAACTTTACTGGTGTTATAGTTGTCTTTATATAAAGAGGAAGAGACAACAGGAGCAGAAATGAATAGTCCCGCGTAACAAAAGGAAATGGTGCCTGTCTAAAATTTAGAAATGGACATTAGAGAAAATTAACATAATTGCATCAGGATCCTAGAATCTGAATTTTCTCTCCTCTTCTCTCCTCTCCTCTTTTCTCTTCTCTCTTTCTCTTTTCCTCTCTCCTCTTCTCCCCTCCTTTCCTCCTCTCCTGCCCTACTTTCCATTCCATTCCATTCCATTCCATTCCATTCCTATCACTTCTCTACCCCTCATTTCTTTTCTCTCCTTTTCTTTAGAATGTTTTTATTGAAAGTGGATTATTTCAATACAATATAATCTGATATGGTTTTCCATTCTTTCCCTTCTCCCAGATCTTTCTTACAACTGAACGACCTGAATCCATACTCTTTCTCTTCCTCACATTATTTTCCTGTTACTGATAATAGATTTCCCCTCCTCAGATAATATAACTTGATTACAGTTTTCTCTCATTCTACTCCTTCCAGTTACTTTCCAGCTTCCTTCTCATTTGGCTCCACAACTTACTGCCTTTCATTAGAAAACAAAAAGGCTTCTAAGGGATAGTAACAAAATAGGATAAACAAAACAAGCAAACAAAAGGTAACATATTGGAATTATCATCATCATCATCATCATCATCATCATCATCATCATCATCATCATCATCATTCAAAGGAAAAGAGCCCAGGAGAAGGCACAAGAGACATTGACCCACCTGTTCATACATCCAAGAATTCCATAAAAAAACTGTCTTACGGTTTCTATTCCTGCACAAACATCATGACCAAGAAGCAAGTTGGGGAGGAAAGAGTTTATTCAGCTTACACTTTCCACATTGCTGTTGATCACCAGAGGAAGTCAGGACTGGAGCTCATGCAGGTCAGGAAGCAGGAGCTGATGCAGAGGCCATGGAGGGATGTTCCTTACTGGCTTGCTTTTCCTGGCTTGCTCAGCCTGCTCTCTTATAGAGCCCAAGACTTCCTGCCCAGGGATGGCACCATCCACAAGAGGCCCTCCCCACTTGATCATTAACTGAGAAAATGCCCCACAGCTGGATCTTATGGAGGCACTTCCCCAACTGAAGCTCCCTTCTCTGTGATAACTCCAGCCTGTGTCAAGTTGACACACAAAACCAGGCAGTACAAACACTAAACAGGAAGCTATGCTATATTAACAAAGGACACTCATTATTTTTCCTGTTCTGCAGTGTTCCCTAAGTCCTTGGATAGGAGATTTAAAGGAGACATCCTATTTAGGAGTTTCAAGGTCTCTAATTCTTTGTATAATGACTCACTGTGAATTTCCTTTACTTTTCATCTACTGCAACAGGAAGTTTCTCTGGTGAAGACTGAACAAGACACTGATCTATAACAGATCAGTTTTGGGGAGTCATTTTGTTGCTATGTTTTGTTGTTATTGTTGTTTTGTTATTAGACCCCATATCTCTGACATGTCAGGTCTTTGGTTCTTTCACACAAGTAGTGTCAGGTATGGATTACATTTCATGGAATTCGATCTTGGTTGTTCTCAACCACAAGGTTTGCATTGTCTTTACTCTGGATTTGAATTTGCCACGTGTTTACATTTCTCTTTTGGTAGTGTAAAGAGTAACTTCCTTTACTTAATATGCTAGCTATAGGGAAAAAGTCTATGGATGAAAGGGCAAAAAGTCTATGGATGAAAGTACTAGCTGCACTTTGCCATCATCAGTAAGTTAAGTATGTGATGTCATCAATAATGGGGGCTTGATGTCTATTTGTGGAGTGCAATCTGTTGTCCTATGGGAATCTGCCCTAAAATCCAAGTTCTTCCCAAAACTATAATTTTCTCTCCATAAACTAATTTTAATTTTTCTAGAAGTATGAAAAACTAAATTTCTGTAAAATTTAAACCACTTGGTCTCTGTAAGTTTGTAATTGTAAACAGAGCAAAACAATGTATTTCTTAATATTAACTTGATACATTCTTAATTTTATCTGTAGGGCAGGGATAAAGTGACTTCTAAGATAACCTAAATGAATAATTTGGAACTCCTGTTGACCTGCATTTATTAATATAATAGCTACACATAATATTTATCTTTCAACTGATTAATTAAAGCATTCTAATTACATTTCTAATGATATTGCTAGGCAGAGTATATAACGAATATGGTAAATATTTTTTACTACTATTTCACTTTTGTTAAATTAACAGTACTCCCTCTGTCCCTACCTTGGAGGCAAAGCTTCTGACAACAGTGTTGTTTTATGATAATTTTATATTTAAAGGGTGTATATTTTGTCACAAAATATTGTTCTTATATATTCTTGATCATGGTGGATCACTTTTCTATAGAACTTTCCTATTATTATTTCCATTCACAATTATCATTTGTTTTATCAAGAACATTTGTCAGATTTTATTTATTCTCAGATTTGGAATGTACAT
This sequence comes from Montemys delectorum, assembly GCA_019843815.1. NCBI lineage: Eukaryota > Metazoa > Chordata > Mammalia > Rodentia > Muridae > Montemys > Montemys delectorum. The sequence continues at coordinate 37,457 of JADRCD010157227.1, read as the reverse complement.
GTACATATAAATACAGGTTTTGACAATTAGTATATATAAATCTTTCTTAAAATTGCTTTATGAAATGTGTTATATGTCATATTTGTCATATTATACAAGATTTTGTGATTTTCTGATACTTTCTGTGAATTTGCTCATTTGTGAAATTTCAGAGGGAAGATTAAAGACTCTTATCAGGGCCAGGTTGTTTTGATTGTGAAGATTCTGTGGTTCTGGTTAGCTGAGGCTGAAATATCAGCTGTGATTAACAAGGTACCAGAACTACTAAAGTGAAAACTTTGTATTACTGGGACTATTGATGCTGGTTAGCTGGAGCTAAGAAATTAGCAGTGATTAAGAAGAGACCAGCATCATTGAGGTGACATCTTCTGGGAAGTGTTTGCTGAGAGCACAAAGAGGTTGTGTTCCAGAGATAGCCAAGGTTGTACCTTGTGCTGCAGCAGGACTTGGTAATGTGTAAGAGTCACCCAAGTGGTACTGGTTTTGACAGCACGAAGGGGTCATGAAGAGCAGCTGAGGCTCGGCACAGTGAGAGGTCATGGAAGGCCATTGGTGAAGGTGCAACCTCAGTTTGTAATTGATGGCCCAGGACTGAAGGTGTCATGCAAAGGAGTTGAGGCTTGGCACCATGAAGACAGTCTATGAGAGGCTATTGGTAAAGCCTGGTTACAGCAATGTTTTGGAAATGCCTGTACCATAAATGGCCAACAAGAATAGCAGCAGCAATGGAGAACAGGCATCTGGAGCCCAGAAGACAAGATGTGTGCATCAAAGGGCAGAGCTGGAGAGGTGACTCAAGCCCTTGGAGGAATCCAGAAGATCGTGAGTTGGATCCTAGACATTAGTTTTGCTTTTGATTGTGACTGTGTCCTAATATTTTTCCCTCTTGAAGGAAGAAAGTATTTTAGTGGAGCCCACAGTTAAGAGATTTAGAATTTTAAAACATATTGGACATTTTAAATTGACTGAACTTTTAATATGTAAAGACTGTGGGACTTTAGGTCTTGGGGATGAATAAGAACATAAGGGTTGAGGCTTAATAGTGATGTGTTTGTGTGTCAAGTTGACAAGGAGTCAATTGTACTGGCTAGTTTTGTGTGTCAACTTAACACAGGCTGGAATTATCACAGAGAAGGGAGCTTCAGTTGGGGAAGTGCCTCCATGAGATCCAGCTGTGGGGCATTTTCTCAATTAGTGATCAAGGGGGGTAGGCCCCTTGTGGGTGGTGCCTCCTTTGCTCTTAACTGGTTAAAACAATATGGATCATGGTGGTAATAAATGTGTGCACTGAGTACAAAGGAGAGAGTTGGGCAACTTTGCAACCATAAGAAGCAAAGAAGGCCATTTAAGCTGACACATTCCCTGTTTGCTGGTGAGCTTGCTTCCTGATATTCCTCCTCCGTACTCTCACAAGATGCTAAGGAAAGGCCTTGTCTCTAAGATGTGCTCTTTAGGCAGGTTACCTTGTGATGATGTTCCATAGAAGGGATAGAGGGACAGCTAGACCACTCCCACTCATGACAATAGTGAAGGAACTGAAAGTCTCCCTTTGGCTGGGCGGAGGTGGCACATGCCTTTGATCTCAGCACTTGGGAGGCAGAGGCAGGCGGATTTCTGAGTTCAAGGCCAGCCTGTTCTACAGAGTGAGTTCCAGGACAGCCAGGGCTACACAGGGAAACCCTGTCTCGGAAAAAAAAAAAAAAAAAAAAGAGAGTCACCCTTTGGATCAACTTTGACTCATGCATACATCCTTGACTCTGTCTAGAACAGGGTATCTTTTTAAAAAGGAGTGTTTATCAATGTTTGACCAGTTGATACATGTAATGAGCTTTGTCCTGCTTGCTTCCTTTTGCTCTCTTGTCGTTCTGATCCATCTTCCTGTGGAAACCTTTCTTTCTGAGGCCCTTCCCACTTTCATGTCTTCTTTCTGTTTGTGACCACTGAGTTTAAATCCCAGTGCAAATAAAATTTTCTGGAGCAGCTTGCTCAAAACTGTTTAAAATTTCATGCGCTCCAAGCCATAGCACAAGCCACACACCCCGTGGCTTTCCTTGCCATAGCCCTCATCCTCAGCACATCTCCTCCAGACATTCTGTATTAGTATCGACACTACAGCACCTAATTCTCAGGAAACCAGTTGTGAAAAGGCCTAACTTTATGCCTGCTGCTTCTCATTCCTGCATCTGCAAACACTTCCTCTTCACTGGACAGGATGGTTATTTCACCTGTCACTGAGGAAGAATAACTGACAAGAATCCATTTTAGAGTGAATAGATTTATATTGATAACAGTCCAGGGGATTATAGTCTATTATGGCGGGGGAGGCATGGTAGAAGCTGCACAGGATTGGGGCACCTGGGGCAACTGGTTACATAGTGTTTTCAGTCAAGAGGATGATACACAGAAACTAGATCTGAGCTTTAAGCTCTTATTGGAGTGAGGCTGTACTTCCTAAGAGTTCTACAACCTTCCAACACAACCTTGTCACAACCTGAGGAACTAAGTGATCAAACACAGGAGGACATTCAGATTTAAACTGCAGTGTCTACAATGCCCTGCTGTCCTCAAAAGCAACTAAGTAAATTCTTCTTTCTCTCATTTTAACAATAAACCCAAATTTCCCAGAGATGCTTATTATGCTTAATTCTATAAGCTTCAACTCTCTTCAATTATACTTAATTTTTTTCCTTTTATCAACTAAATAGCTACTTCTAAGGTCACAAATAGCATTAAAGTTGACAATTTGAATGTGAATCCCATGTTCATTTTGTTGTTGTTGTTGTTGTTGTTGTTGTTGTTGAACAGTAGTTGGTAGACTTGCTCACCCTGATTTTGAAGAACTTTTCTTTTTTACATTCAGGAACACATTCAATGGTTTTTGCTTGAAGTTATGAGTCCTTGTTTTTGGATTCCTTTCATGGTTCTTCAAAATGTTCTTTCCTGAACATTGGAGTGCCTTAGGCTCCATCTGAGATTTCATATATATATATATATATATATATATATATATATATATATATATATATTTCCCTCAGTGAACATTCAATTTCATGAATGAGGAAACTTTGATAATAAAGAAAGCCACTAACTTAAAACTTCAACCAATACCTCTTCTTTAGAATTTTTATTACCATGATTAATTAGTTTACAAGAATCTGTGGCTTACTTTAGTTAGTTGATAATGATATCCATATTTTTTCATTTCATAACAATCTTTGTTAATGCTGTTATTTTCCTCTGATGTCCTAACAGCATTAATAAAAACAAATCACAAATAAAACATTAAGTAAATGTCAAAGTGGTGACAGCTGATATCGTTAGGTACCTGATCTAAATCTGAAAACTTTTAGACTTTCTCAGTGAAAAATAATAAATTATATGACATATATGATAGGAACTTCTGACATTAACTAGCAGTTGCAGTGAAACATAAATGAATTAAACATATAATGAATAACATTATACATGATTAACTAGAAATGGTTGCAGTGATTTGTTGGGACTTAGATGAGAAAGTCAGGAATCAGGATGAAAACACATATCCTGAGGCATGGAAATCAAAAGGAACTGCTAAGACTTTTTACTTATTTTTATTTTTCCATTACAAACTATAAAAGAGAAGTTTTGCTTTGGGAGTAATCTAGAGGTGATTTAAAGCACACAGAAGGCTGTGTGCTGGGTCTATGCAAATGTGATGCTATTTTATAAAAGACCTGAGCAATCCAGATGTTGATATCCACAGGGAGTCCCAAGAACAAACAGCAACTAAAGGATGTGTGACCTCATCTTTGCCTTTTCCCAAGGTGAATCTCAGGCAGTGGTGAGGGGAGATATGAGCAACTCTATGCAAACTGTAGGGAAGCTGGCCCTCTCTCAGCAGGGTAGTGTAGAACACAGCTGGGCCTTGTCATCCTTCAGAACTCCTGGTCCTCCAAACAGGCCCTGCTGGCAAAGATCAGCCTCGACCTGATTACTACTGGGCAGAATGCCCTTTGCTTCCCACCGTCTTAAGGTTGCCAAATCTTTTTCTTATTTATCATTCCCTTATGGTGGAGATATGCTGATGTGCCGCAGACTCAGTTACTCAACCATCCTCTTGTTGGTAGCAGGATATAGTGTTTCAGCTTGGAGCTGCCCTTTAAGTATATTGTCACTCAAAACAGTAATGTAAATCCTAGCAATAGAGCAACCTGTCCCTAAGCTTCTCCCGAACAACATTTGTGGGCTATCAGAAAATGGAACCAGAATGACACTGCTTCTGATTTGTATACATATATGCAATGAGGTCAATGCATTTGCCCTTATTATGTCCCTCCATAAATGAAAAGGCAAATGGTTTAAGAACAGAGGTATTGTACACATACTATAGTAACTGCATAAAAAAATGCTTGGTTCTAAGGGGTGGTGGGCAAGTTACAACTGGTCAATAAATACAGTAAAGTAGTTATAAATAATGTAGTAAGAAAAAACCAGCATGTATAGATCTTAAAGTGCATGATTTCTGATGAATATAAGCAATAATGTGACCAAATAATGCTCTGAAATAAATACATATGAATATAAATGCCAGAGTAAGATAATGGGGCACTCAATAGTAATTAAAGGATATGAGGAGAAAGGTCACACTGTTTCTCATAAATTGTACATTGATTTGAAGCTGAATTGCCTCTGTGTTCTGTCTTCAGAATTTTAAAAACAAATAACTGGAGAACAAAAAAGTTGTTATAATGAATAAACCAGGGCTGATCCCTAAAGGTCGGAGCCCAAAGCATGAAAGGCATGCTACTGATTGGCAGATTTTTCTGTTTAAGAGAACAAAACTAATTTCAAGTATTATACTGAGTAGAAAGCTTTTCATGCTCCATTTATCCACAAGTCAATGGGTTAAATTTCTTGGACATTACATATTTACATTCATAAGTCCAATTACGCTTATGTTAACAGCCTCTTAGAATTGTGGAGTTTCGGGTAACCAGTCAGTTTTTGGATGAAAGGTCTTGTCTCCTTTTGAAATCTTTAAATATAATACAACATGTTGTTCCACTTGTTTTCCTGGACAGTTTTTTACCTAAAAGTCCAGCTAACAGAATTTCCACAGATAGCATGTTCTGTATTGCCCTTCTTAAAGGATCTCTCTTTAGATATGTTGAGGGAGAACTTCTCTCTCAGACTATATAGTAAACATGCTTTTACTGAATGGTTTTGAGATGTTTTAGAAATACAAACTCAATTTGTTTCAGCACAAGCCATTAGTTAGCATCACCAGCAATAGACCCAAGGATCTGAATAGATTTGATTCATGTTTTATCTGGGGAAAGCTTGATCTTAATGCTTGTAAGGAACTGAATTGAAGTTCAGAGAGTGAGGTTTTTACATTGTTTGGATTGCTTTGAACTGGAACAAGTATATATAACTTATTTTGACTTAGTGTCTTCGGCTTAAAGAAAAAAAACAATAACGGGATGAGAGAAATTGAGTGGAGGAAAAGAGGGGGCACTGATGAATTCTACTTCAAGTAAGCAATATAATTTTTAAAAAGGTAAAGTATAGCTGAGAGGATATTTTTGACTCATGGATTAGAAAGCATGCATGGAAGATTTGGGTTTTGTAAGTTGAAGTAATGTTTGCACACAAAACCTATATGTATGTATACAAATAAATAATAAATTATCTATGATTTGTAGATTAATGTTTACACTTAAGGTCTAACAGTAAAACTAAAATAAACACCTTGAAAACCAACACATTTTTACAAAGCAAATTTCTTATATAGCCAAAAATGACAAGTGTATATTACACAGGATGGAAAGTATTTCTGTCTCAATGTGGACAAATATGGGTAAAAAGCAGGAATTATAGGCCTTAAAATGTCTTCTTTTGGTCAATGTCTTTTGGATGTCTTTCAAATTTAATTTTTATACAATCTCTTACAAGGCATCAAGGGACAGAGGATCTGTGGTTGCATGGTGTCTTTCAGAAAAATCAGTGCTGGACTCTTAGAAGATTAATAAGCACTGATTGTCCTGTGGACTGCAAAAGTAGCCTGGCTTATCATCTTGTTAATACAAATCTCTCATATTAAAGGAAGGTGGCCCTTCAGTATGGAACAAATTTTCCTTCAGCCTTGCCTGGTGAAAGAGAATACAAGCCTAACTTTGTTTCTTCACTTCTATTACATTTATTTACCTTTCTTTTACATAGATTTATAAAACAAAAATATATTCCTACCTAGTTGTTACTAAATATATCCACTAAAGGCTCTAGTATTTACCATATAAATCATTCAAGGTGGCAAAAACCAAATCCTCAAAAGTGTGTGGAACATACTTTTCATGTGCACTTGGACTAAGCATTTAAAACACAAATTGTTATTTGTGAACATTACATAAACCACTAGAGAAATCCTCCAGCCTGTTTATAAGGTCAGAAATGCTGAATAGGTATGTGGGCTCAAGCTTCTGCAATTTATTGAGAGGAGGAGTAGCATCCCAGAAGAGAAAAACAAGTTACTTAGCAAAAGCTATATGGAGCCACAGGGAAAGAAATGGATTTAAAGTCTAATGAATAGGAGAGAATGACTGCATTTTAAGGGCCATAGACAAGACATTTCAACACAGACTAAGCAAAACAAAACTATGCTCATTCAGAGTTCAAGCTATGAGATGTTGTTTAGAGTTTGTCTTTCTCTTTATTCTCCAGTTGTTAGCTCACAGCTTTAAAGAATATAAAATGCTGAAAAAATGCACCATTTCCTTAAAGACTGGCTTATAGTCCACATCTAGAATACTATGGTTCAAATAAGAAAACAAGTGGTCTGTATTTACTTTGGTATTTTGGCTGCTTTTTGTTACCTGTGATTAGAAGCCTATGAAACTTTTGTTCTGAACGACTTTCAATGACTTCATCAATATCAATGTGCTTAGCAAAAGCCACACCTCGAGGAGAAAGTTCCTGCCTCTCCATGGAAACGCTATGTTCTTGTATTCTGAAGAATCATTTCTTGGATTATGCTGTTTTGATGATAGAATTGTGTAAGCATAGACTATGCTGAGAATAGCAATCCATCATCCTTTGAGCCTTACTGCATTAAGTTGAGGTCATGGTCGAAAGGTTCAATGTCCTTAGTATTGTGTCTAATCATGGTTGTCAACCTGACCTCATATGTAATCAACGAACACTCAAGCTGCTTGCCACTCCTTTGGAAGACATTCTTTATCCTATTATTTGAATTAGGAAGACCTGCTCTGGCACATCTGTGTCACTTCTGGGACATTCCCTCACTTATATTCAACTTACTTTTTCCATATTTCATCTCAGACTGAAGATCATCAGCATTTCAGAAATGCTCCAGGTCTTTGGTGCCAGGTTGGTACTGCTGACCCATCTATGCTCACACACTTAACAACTTATACACGCCATTGTAAGATAGTCATTGTTGGAGTACCTGGGCTGTATCCTATGATCCAGTCTAATAAATCCCTTTCAGTGTATGTGTGCATGTATATGTGTATGTGTGTGTGTGTACATGTGTGTGTGTGTGTGTTATCTGTTTTGTTCCTTTAAAGACAACTGACTGATGTGAGATGTACAGCTCTGTCAGAGTTGGGAGAGATGTCTTACCTATGTTTTCTGTTGCTGCGTGAAAAAGAAAACCTTATTTTAAATTTTTGGTCTTATAAATGTTGCACATGAACACATTTATTACAGTAAACCCAATTTTGTTCTTTCTCCAAAATATAATTTTTCTAGTATTTGTGTGAATATGCGGTAAAAGAACAAAACAATATATAACCCATTGAAAGTTAGGAAATTGAAAATTTGAATTCAATTCACTATAATACCCTGTGTGAATGTAGTCTTTGTTTCATTTTCTGCCTGTTCAGATGGAAAATTCAATTTATTTATCTATGATTTCTTACTACTGTACCAAACTTTTTTATACACGTGAAGCTAAATGTTAATATCCTGCTCTGTTCATGTAATTCACAGACATGGTAGCACTCTCCAACAAAGTGTTTCTCAACAATGCTCCAGTTTAGTGGAAGCCTCCTTCTTTATGTTCCTTTACTGTCCTTTTCCAATACTAATATCGACTTTATTTATTGTCAGACTCAGTTCACCTAACCATAAAATCAATTTAAAATTCTGCCCTTTGTCTAACCCCCTTTTCAAGTTTCATATCTCCCCTCACATATTCATAAATGTAACTTGATAATACTTCAGTACAGTCTTTAATGCAGTGAGTTCCTGAGGGGACCACAGTGAAGGGAGTCACTCAGCCCTGTTCTCTTCCGTCCTTAGGCCTTGACGTGGTGTTTCCTCCAGTGGCTCTGTGTGGCATGCTCTGTTTTCCTCCGAAGGCTGGCAGTATAACCGTGCTGCAGCAGCACACTTTTCTCGCATGATCTGTGCCTTGTTATGTCTTACCCAAAGAAATATGCTTCAAATTTTGTGCTGCTACTGGGCCGAAATGATTGGAAAATATGTCTTATGTGTCTATATATGCAGTAAAAATTTTGGAAAAATAAGTTGAACTAAATTGTTTCTTGAAAATTTGATAAAAGCAACATGTCTTTTTTTTTTTGGAAAAAAATACACATATTAAATTATAATGGTTAATCTTGTTTTCTGTTCCGTGTTATTTATTTATAATGTATGTCTATATGTGTGTGTTTGGTTTTGAGTGCAGGCATGCTGCAATACTCAATTACAGGTCAGAGAGCAACATTGGGGATTCAGCTCTCTCCTTCCACTAAGTATGTCGCAGGGCTACACCTCAGCTCATAATGGTAGTAGTAAATATTTATCCACCGAGCAAACTCACTTGAAGGTTAGTGATGGTAAATCTGGAAATCCAGCTCTGAAAGATTTAGAATCATCAGCAGATATACCTGTGTCTGGGAAAACATTCTAAAGAGGCTTTATAGAGGTAGAAATTCTCATGTTGAATGTTGATATCTAGAGTTTCACAGTGGATGAACAGGTCAAACCAAACTGAGCAATAGCATTCTGCTCTGGTTTCTAACTGGACAAGCAATGTGATCAGGCGCTTCTTACAGCATGGTAAAACATCGTGGCTCCTCTGCTACGATGGGCTGCACCTGCAAATTATCAGCTAAACAAGAGTTTTTCTGCCTTTTATAGCCTTGGTCAGATGTTTGTACACAACAATCAGAAAATTGACTAATGCACTTATGTTGTCCGCGCAGGTTTCCCACCAGCAGGAACACACGCAGACACATAGGATCCTTCTGCAGCCACCGTTTATTGCATCTTCAAGAGGGGCGACCCCAGACCCCCCCCCCCCCCCCCAAAAGGCACTGCTCATATATGCCCTGGAGGGGCGTGTTCATTCTGATTGGCTGTTTGCTCGGGAGTGCAATACGCCCCCGATGGGTCGTTACTTGGCGCACTCTGGCCCTAGGCACATGCGCAATTCACCTGTAAACTTGGGAGAGCACCAGATGTCAGCGCCATCTGCTGGCTATCACCGCTCACCACGGCTCTCTACACACAACAGCAAGTTGAGTTCAAAGTGATTCTTCTGCTGATATCAGGCTTTGGGGGCACGGCTTCTTCAGGAATAAGAGGTTCAGGACGTGTGAAGATAAAAATGGCTTATGATGTTTTATGTGGTCTATTTCATCATAATTTGAAGAATTTTAGAACACTAGGAAACAATCGCACTGATTGAATTAAAAAAAAAACAAACAACACTAGTTTGTAAATTAAAAAGTAAAGGATATAGTTAAAAACTCACATGGTTATTCTTGGCAAGATGGTACCACTGTTAATCTCAAAGAATTGACTGCATGGCTCCTGCTATCTCTTCTGCTGATATGTAAGTGTCCAGTTGGTCCTTATAATGTCTTTTGGAGTCAACAAATTATTATAAATTAAAAACAGTGAAACCAATAAAATTATTTCTGTTCTTAAATGCAAATGAAAATTGTGGAAATATACTATATTGTGGAAAGATAATATATTATCTCTATCTTTAATTCATACAAAATATTATGTCTGGGACACTTTTCGAAGAAACGAGACAGAACTAATGACATAGATATTCTGTAATTTATAACAAACTGATCATTTTATTTTGGAATTTAAATATTAAAATATCTATGTACAAGTTCCCTAATGTTATTTTGTCTTAAAGTGTCTCTAGGTAACATCTTATATCTAAGAACTAGAGCACTGTAAAAAGCCCCCTGGAATTTGCCAATGATTTTGTCATACAGTTATGGCAGTTAAGACAAGCCTCACTATGTTCATGACTGTCTTTTGTAAATTGCCTTTGTTTGTCTTGAATCCAGTTATAATATATTTGCACACATGTGCATACCTGTGTGTATGCATCCATATATGCTTGAGTGTGTGCATCTATGCATGTGGATAAACACTGGCCTATATGTACAGGTACGTGTTTGTGTATTCATACATATGGCTCTGGTCCCATACATGCAGTGGTGCTTACGGAAATCAGGGGAAAACTTTTAGGTGTGGGTGTGTTTACTGCTCTAAAAACAGTAAGACCTGGGAGAATGGAACTAACAAATAACTAACTAAAGTCTCATGCTATAGCCAACTTTATTCACAAGAATAAAATGCATGTGCTGTCTAGTTTTATATCAACTTGCCCCCAAAATTTAGTTACCTGAAAGGAGGAAAACTCAATTGACAAATACCTCCATGAGATCCTAATGTAAGTCATTTTCTTAGTGATTGATGAGGGAGTGTCCAGACCACTGCGGGTGGTGCCATCCCTGGTTGGTGGTCCTGGATCTCTAAGAAAGCAGGATAAGCAAGTCCATGGGAAGAAAGTGACTAAACACCACCTCATACATGGCCTCTGCATTACCTCTTGATTTTTTTAGATATTTTCTTTATTTACATGCCATACGATTTCTCCTTTTCCAATTTCCCCTCAAAAAGACCAAAACAAAACAAAACAAAAAACAACAAGAACAAACCCCTGTTGCCTTCCCATCCCCCTGCTTGCCACCCCACCCTCTCCCACTTATTGGCCCTGGCATTCTCCTACACTGGGGCACAGAACCTTCACAGGGCCAAGGGCCTCTTCTCCCATTGATGATCACTTTGCAATCCTCTACTATACACATGCTGCCACACTAAAATGTGGACATTTCATTCCTTTTTAAAAAGGGAAACAAAATACCCACAGAAGGAGTTGCAGAGACTAACTATGGAGCAGAGACTGAAGGAAGGATAAGCCATGATATAGCTGTCTCCTGAGAGGCTCTGACAGTACCTGACTAATACAGAAGTAGAGGCTCACAGCCATCCATTGAACTGAGTACAGGGTCCCCAATGAAGGAGTTAGAGGAAGGACCAAAGGAGATGAAGGGTTTGCAGCCCCTTAGGATGAACAACAATATGAACTGACTAGTACCCTCAGAGCTCCCAGGGACTCAACCACCAACCAAGGAGTACACATGGTGAGACTCATGGCTCTGGCAGAATGTGTATAGTAGAGGATTACAAAGTCGATCATCAATGCATTACCTCTTGAATCTAGGTTCCAGCTCTGTTTGAAATCTTGTTCTGACTTCTTAAAATGATGAACAGTTCCAAGGAAGTATAAGATTAAAAAACTCTTCATTCCCCAAATTTCTTTTTGGTCATGCTGTTCTGTCTCAGCAGGAGAAACCCAAACTAACACAGGGTACAATGAAAAGGGCAAGGCACAGGTGGCTGACAAACCCCACAATGGAAAAACTAGTTTTTGCATAGAGGCACATATACAAATATCAATAGCCAGCTCAAAGGAAGTCTGAGGTAAACTCACTCATATCTGCTGTACCTGGGAGGGAACATAGGGACATTCAAAGAACAAACATGTTTTTTGAGAAAACCAAAGTCACTAGATCCTTGGATTGTTTCTCACAAGCACTCAAATTTGTCCTCACGTGACTCTGCTCGTGGACCATGTTCTATCCTAGTCCACTCATTTCCAACTTGCCCCTTATTTAGTCTCTTTGCCACTGTGCAAGCGAGTGCCTATTGTCACAAGGGGCATACTGCTGACTTTACTACAGTACCTGACTTTAACAAGGGATCTGTGGCTCTGAAATTGGGTCAGCAGTCTTGCATGGCAAGTACATTTGCCAACTGAGCCATGTCTTCAGCTTCAAATCATGTTTTCATTGCAATATACTTATTAAAATATGTTTGAGGCCTGCTCTACAGAAAAGAATTCACATCTCAAACTAAAAATTCAGTCCTATGATAACTACTTCACTTTACACAATGACATAGAGACTATATATGAAACAAGGTGGAAAAGAGTGGACAGATACCTAAAGTTTGTCCTCTGGTGTCCATGAATACAATGGCATGTGTGGAACTGTACCCATACAAACAAACACAGATGTGTACACATATGCAAATGCATGCATGCACATATGTACACATGCTCGCGCGCACACACACACACATGCACACAAACATGCACACCCAGAGATACACATGCACAAACACACACACATACACACACACACATGTATACACAAACACACTGTAACACAATTCAAGAGAAACAAAAGACTGGGAGAGGACCCAGGAAGAAAGCTTCCACTGTTGTTTCCCTCCAAAGGACATGATAGGCTTGTCAAATTCCCTTTTAAAGAACTATGTATATGAGTAGAGACTGCTTCTCCTAATAAACTTGGTCACATAATCCTCTTTTCAGTGGTAGACAATGAGTATGAAGACCCATGAGTGCTCAGAGTAGTGAGACAACAGGACTGTCAAAGGCCTTGCCTAAGTGGATCATCTGTATCACTTGCTCCAGTATGTAGGGAATAGCTCAGAAATGGAAGGAAAAAAGAGCCAGACTGGGGTGTGGAACACTGACTTTGGCCATCTCATGGCTGTTTTATCCCTGTGTTCATAACACCTGTACAATATCCACCTGACTTTGGGCTCATAGGTATCCTTCTATAGAAACAAGAGAGTTTGTGGAGGCCAACCCTCTATAATAAGCTGGTATTCATTTCAAGGTCAGTGAAGGAGAAAGAAAACATTTTCTTTGATAGTCTAGTCACTAGTATGGTACAAAGTCTCCATAACTAGGCCCTTATCTATTCTACAATCAATGCAAATGAATTTCACCAGGCTAGAAACAATAAAACATTAATATAGAAGGTGTGTCAGATATGTAGACGAAAGTAAATAATGAATGTAAGTGTGGAACACAAGAGATCGTAACAGATAGCTATGATATAAATAGACTCAATATAAAATTCATATATAAAATTAAGACATATAATACAATAGTATTGTATGTTTAAATTATTTCTACTGAAATACCCATTGACATAACTTGGGATAAGACATTCTGTATTTAGAATATAGATTTCTGGTCATTTAATTTAAAATAGAGAGATTATCCTGGACTATCTAAGTGACTTCAATGCAATTATATAGATTCCTAAAACTTGAAGGAGAGGAGAGAACAATCAATGGTTGTGGCTGAAAAAGAGACAAGAAAATACAATCATGTTAGGAACTCAAATCAAATTTGTTCAAGTGGAATACATGTCATTTAAACCTAAGAGCTGGCTATTTATTTGGGAATAAAAGGTAGAGAATATTCAGCATGTAAAAATTCCCCAAATATTTCCTTTAAGTAGTCCTGATAGGGATTGGAAGCTGGTACATTAGTGACCATAATCTCTTCTGGCTCACAAGTGACCAAACTCTGCTATCATTTGTTGCTGATTATCCCAAGAATATTGACTCTGATGTCTGAATAAAAGTGTTAATCCCCAAACTTCCTGCCTTTATACTTATGGCAGAAAACTAGACAGACACTGAGTAGGACATTTGAACTGGAATGAGAGGCAGAGTTCTCAGAAGTCCAAGTGACAGTTCTGCTGAAGTTTTAGTGACTAGAGAGCTTGTGACATAGTACAGTAAAGGTGCCTGATGGAAATCTAAATGTCATCCACTACTTCAGAAATCCAGGGTGGTCAAAAGCCACACGGGCCACTGGAAACTGTGTGGGCAGTTACTTAGATTCACCTGCTTGTGCTGGGAGACCTGAGGACAAAGGTGGAAGAACCAAGAGAAAACTAGGTTAATGGACTTTTCTAGACGCTCTTCAATGGCATGGAAAGTGAAAGCACAAGGGACGGGACCAGACATAACCACACTTTGCTTCTGCAATGGAACTGAGGTCAAACACAAAGTAAGAAATAGAATGCTCCCCTGGTGCTCAGCCACTCCACCAAACAAAGAGAGTCAGGGGAATATCAAACAGCTTATGTAACTGCACAGTAACATAGTTCTCTCCCTAACTAAATTTTACCTCAATAAATGACGAGACTAAGAAGTTCTGCGAATACAATATTTTTAAGAAGTTAAAAAGACTTTAAAAACCAATTCTCTAGCTCATAGATTTTATTGTGGGAATCCACAATTTCTGTATTTGTGTTAAAAAATACACTGATGAATAATGTCTGAAGTCAATGGCTATTTTGATTTAGTGACAAACCTTGAAGTCCAACATGTAAAATGGAACTCAGAGTTCAAGACTGTTTAGCAAAGGGAACTAATACAAAGAAGGAAGGGATGATATAGTGAGTTCCACATCGATCACAGAAAAGATGCAAACATGAAGTGCCTACCATCCTCAACCTTACCTATCATCCATTGTCATCTGGCAGTCACCCTGGAAGAGGAAAGTGCAACTGAAGAATGCCCCAGATCACACTGCTTTGTGGTAGTGTCCATGAGACATTTTTATAAACTCTAATGAGTATAGGAGGTTCCCTTCTGATGTGGGTAGTGCCATCTCCAGGCAGCTGAGTCAGTGTTGCATTAAAAAATGTGTCTCACCGGGCAGTGGTGGTACACGCCTTTAATCCCAGCACGTGGGAGGCAGGGGCAGGTGGATTTCTGAGTTCGAGGTCAGCCTGGTCTACAGAGTGAGCTCCAGGACAGCCAGGGCTACACAGAGAAATCCTGTCTCGAAAAATAAAAAATAATAATAAAAAAATTGTCTCAGACTGCCAGTAAGAAGAATTCTTCACTGGCTTCTGCTTCTAGATCTTTTCTTGGCTTCCCTTGATGATGGACGCTCGCTCCGTTCAAGACGAAAATGAACCATTTACTTTGGGTCATAGTGTGGATCACAGCACCAGGAAGCAAACTAGAAAATGCAATATTCAGCTGTTTAAAAGCTAAGATTGAAAGTTCAAAGGGTGATGAACTTTCAATCATAAGGTCATTTCTTGTCTACATTACAAGTGTTGTAGGAGTGTCAACATATACAAGTGTGGTTGGAAGTAAATATGTGAAATATGGTATGAACTTACAGTAAGCTTTCTTTTTCAATGTGGCAGGTTTCAGCGGGAAAATTTAGTACCCATGACATTTTCGGATACAAGATTTTAGCATCAATGCATGCAAATAATAATTATCAGAAATCAGGGAGCAAATGAAAGAAACAAAGCATATAATCACAGACTTCAGCATGTCAAGATAAGACTGCAACATGTCAAGGAGTTAAAATTAATTACATAATATAAGTGGAATTATTCACACCTATTATCAAATAATAATAGGTAACTATTTTGAGATATTCCAAGGTGCTAAAGTTTTGAAACAGAAAAAAAAATACCTGCTGTATTGTTACAGATTGTATTACTTTTATTGTTAAATTTTTAGTGAATACAAAGCTCCCTTCTTTTTTAATTGTACATGATAAAATTATGCCCGTGAGGAGGGAATGGAGGCTCCAGAAGGATTTTTGGCGCCTAATATACCTTCTTTAAACAGGATAGCCTACCAAGTCTGGTACAAAGCTGAACACAAACAAGTCTAAGTGTCCTTCCTACCTCTGTCCACACAGAACTGAGATTACCCCTATGTAACACCATGCTATCCATAGATGTTTTTACATAGATGCTAGGTATCTAAATTCCAGTCCCTGTGTTTGTGTAGTAAACATTTTTCACTGTTTGATCCACTTTCTCAGCCCAAGAAAAACGTCTAATATGAAATATTTGATACATAGAAAGAAAGGATTTGTATTTGGAGAATAGAGAAATAATGAGAAACTATAAGTTTGGGGAGGGGTAACCATAATCAGAATGTATTATATTAAAATACATTTTTTTCAATATGAAAAAAGAAGTATTTGACCTTAAGTGATTTTTTTCATGTGAAAGAGTTTATCCTATTTCAATGCCCTCAACAGTAGGAACAGAAAATATCTGATTAGAAGCTGGCCTCATGCTGCAGGTTTTCCATGGCCTATCATCAAAAGAGCCAGAAAACAGCTTCTAGATGAAGGATGACTGAGGCCATAGTTTGAAGTTCAGTGTTAGATAAGAAAGAATGATGGCTACAAAGGATGAAAGAAGATTGCCAGAAGGTATGCAGAAGTTCCCAGCATTCCTAGGACTGAGAGTAGGGGAAACTGAGGTAAGTGTTCATTTTAGGAAGTCTTTTTCTTTTTCTTTTCACCTTTTCTCTTTCAAAGATGTAACAGAGCACCTGTACTAAATACTGTAATTGGAAATACATTACATTTTACAGCTATGTCATACTCCCAGACACACTACTAAAAGAATGTTGGTGTCTGAAGAGGTTCTCGAGTAGGAAGGGAAGTGATAACCAGGCAACACATTTCAAATCTTTACACAAAGCCACGAAAAATAGTGAAATGGAGACATAGGGGACCCACGACTCCTCTGTGTTGGGAATGACTCTAAGTAATGTAAATTATCAAGGAAGCCAAAGGTATACCCATTTATAAATACAAAGCACATTTAGATACTGTGGGTTCCCCAAAGAGTAACTCAAGGACAGATAACAGAATGATATATTTCAATGCCTAAAACAAAATAACTATTATTATAGATAGCATTAGTAACTTCATTATCCAAGTTTCTAAACCAATCTAAGTGTTAATTGATAGATGGATAGAAAAATCAAAATTTAGACAGGTTGTAAGCTAGTATGTTTTTTCTTGTCAACATAGTAAAAAGTGGAATCATGGGGAAAGAAGAAACCAGAATTGAGTCCTGTAGGGAAAGCCTGTGAAGTGTTTTCTTGTTTGATGAGTAACTTGTTGTCACTCAAGATAGGTGGCAGTGCCACCATAGAGCTGGTAGTTTCTGGATACTATAAGAAAGCAAGCTGAATACATCATAGATAGCAAGCCCGAAAGCATCCTTCTTCTAGGGCCTCTACTTCAGTTCCTGTCTCCAGGTTAACATCTTGAATTTCTTTCCTGACTTACTTTGATGAAGAAAAAAAAAAGGCAAAGTAAACTTGTTCCTTCTCAAGTTGCTTTTTTTTCATGATTTTTTTCATCACAAAAATAAAAACTCTAGACACAGACCCAAAATAGAATGTTACCCTTAACTAAGGAGTTCATGCAGTGCAGCTGCCCACAACATAGATGACCCCAGAAGACCTTCTATTAGGTGAGACAATTGAAACATACAATGTTATGTCATGTACAATTTCATGTATTATCAGAACCTATAAATGTTGACCTCATAAACACAGTAGATGACAATGTATTTACCAGTGAATGGCCATTGAGAAACTGGAGAAAAAATATATTTGGGGAATGTTGGTACATAATTTATTTGCTTGATTATATTATACACTACAAAATGTATATATGTATATACAATATATGCCACAAATCCATGCAATTCTCTTCTTTATTATGCTTTTATGATTATGAGAGAAAGTGTAGTAAAGTGGATAAATGACTTAGTATGTAAGCGTGTTTGCTGCCATCACTTGGAGGCAACCCTGCAAGCATTACAGCCGGCAGGGAACCAATCCGGAGGACATTAAGAATGAAATTCATTTTGACTTGTGTTTTCCTGATGACTAAAGATTTTGAACATTTCTTTAAATGTTTCTTGGCCATTTGAAATTCCTTTCTTGAGAATTTTCTATTTAACTTTGTGCCCCATTTTTAATTGGGTTATTTGGGTTGTTAGTGTCTAACTTCTTGAGTTCTTTATAAATTTGGATATTATCCCTTTATCAGATGTAGGGTTAGTGAAGATCCTTTCCCAAGCTGTAGGCTGCTGTTTTGTCCCATTAACAGTGTACTTTGCCCTACAGAACCTTTGCCATTTCATGACGTCCCATTTATCAATTGTTCGTCTTAGAGCCTTAGCCATTAGAGATTTATTCTAGAACTTATCTACTGTACCAAAGCACCCATGGATATTTCCCACTTTTCCTTCTAGGAGATTTAGTGTATCCAGTTTTATGTTGAGTCCAATTTACTTCTACTTGAATTTTGTGCAGAATGATAAAGACGGATCTATTTTTGTTCTCCTACATGTAGACATCCATTATACCATCACCATTTGTTGAAGATGCCTTCTTTTTTCTGTCTTATGGTTTTCGCTTCCTTATCAAAAATCAAGTGTCCTTAAGTCTGTGATTTTACTTCTGGGTCTTTGAATTCATTCCATTGATGAACATTTTCTGTTTCTGTACCAGTACCATGGAGTTTTTAATCACTATTGCTTGGAAGTAATATTTGAGGACGGGATGGTGATTCCTACCAAAGTTCTTTTATTGTTTCGGTTACCCTGGGTTATTTATTTTTCCATATGAAGTTAAGAATTGCTCTTTAAAGGTCTATAAAAATATTACTGAGATCTCATACTGGTCACAATCGCTAAGATCAAAAACTCAAATGAGAATTCATGCTGGCAAGATGTGAAGCAAGGGGAACACTCCTCTATTGTTGGTGGGAGTGCAAACTTGTACAATCATTTTAAAAATCAATTAGGTGGTTTCTCAAAATCTGGTAATAATTCTACCTAAAGACATAGCTAAACTCCTCCTGGACATATACCCAAAAGATACTCTACCATCCCATAAATACATTTGCTCAACTATGTTCATAGCAGCTTTATTCATAATAACTAGAATCTGGAAACTACCTAGAATTCCTTCAACTGAAGAATGGTAGAAGAAAATGTGGTACATCTACAAAAATAAATACTATTTGGCTATTAAAAACAAAGACATGAATTTTGCAGACAAATGGTAGATCTTAAGAATATCATCCTGAGTAAGTCACCACAATCCCAAAAGGACATGCAAGGTTTGTATTCACTTATAAGTAGATATTAGCCATAAAATACAAGGTACCCCTGCTACAATCCACAAATCCAAAGAAACTAAAGAAGAAGGAAGGCACAAGTGAGAATGCTTCACTCTCACTTGGAAGGGGAAATAAAACTGTTATAAAAGGCAGAAGTGGGGAGGGAACTGGGTGTCAGAGGGGATGGGGAGGACCATGGAGGGGCTCAAGATCAGGTGTTGGGAGTGACAGAAAGGATTGCCAAATGGCTATGAGAATCAGTAGAAATCTTCAACTTATGGGTGTGATGAGGTAGGAGGCATCTTCAACAAGAGATAGAGACCTGGGATAAGGGAAATGCCTAAGAATCCTTAGCTGTGACTCACAGCATTGGGGATTTGAAAACCCGAAGAGGCTAACTCCATTAGCCAGACAAGAACCTCAGTGGAGGAATATGGACACCAACCCACCCATAAAACTTTCTACGCAAAGTGTATCCTGCTGACAAATGCAGAAAGAAAGGATGGAGCAGAGAATGAAGAAATGTCAAACTAGCAACCAGGCCCAACTTTAGACCCATGCTATGGGCAAGCACCAATCCTTGACACTATAAATAATATTGTCTTATGCTTGCATACAGGAGCTAATTCAGACAGATGAAGACATCCATAGATTAAAAAAAATGGATGTAGCTTGGAGATTTTTAGGGAAGAATAGGAGGAAGCATTGGAGGCCTTGAAAGAGATAGGAACTCCACAGGAAGAACAAAGGTCAACTAACCTAGATCCTTGGGGCTCTCAGAGTTTGAACCACCAACCAAAGAACATATACGGGCTGGGCCTAGGCTTCCCAGCTCATGTGACAAACAGATGTGCACCGTGGTCTTCATGTGGTCCGGAACAACTGGAGAGGGGAATATCCCAAAAGCTGTTGGGAATATCTGGGCTGACTTGAGTGGTCTCAGTAGGAAAGAATACACCTAGCCTCACAGAAACTTGATGTGTCAGGGAAGGAGCATAGCCAGGAGGCCTCCACCCACTCAGAAGTGAGTGGGAGAGGGATTCAGGAAGGCTTGTGAAAGGGTTGACTGGGAGGGAGCATTGAGCAGGATGTAAAATGAATATGATAAAATAATTAATAATAAATAATAATAATAATAATAATAATAATAAATTAAAAAGGGGAAATGAAAAATATTTTTCTTAATTAAAATTAAGCTTGATATGAATCTTGAAAGCCCAGAATTCTGAAGAAGAAGACGCTGCTATATAAACAATAGTATTGTGTTTTACTGTTACAAATATAGAATAGACTTTAATGTAAGAAGTTAGGTATTATTATTAAAAACTTAAGAACATAGCCATTTGTATTACACAGTTAGTTTACCTCGATTCTGAATGTTACTATTTCTTGAGATTATATTTCCTGTACTTTTGAAAATGGAAATGAAATTTGACCTAAAAATTTGACAAACATATATGTTCATTAATATAATTATATAAAACTGCTTTAACATTTTTACATTTAAGATTCAAATGTTGATATTTTTGAAGGTAATTCATTGTAATTAATCTAATAATATTTTTAATGAAGGTTAAACTTTTTATTATTAAAAATAAAATAAAATTATTTAGAAGAAACTTAAAGAAAAAAAGAACAAAATTTGTGTGAGCACAATTTTAGCCAGTGCTGAGTCAAAAAATTCTGGAGTCTGACCAAGCAGTTTATTTTTCTTACAAATTTAAACAGAGTTAGATTTTGGAAAGAAAATTTTCACCTGACAATTACCATAGTAGGCTTTAGGCATGGATTCCTAGAAACTACCCTTGCAAAGTCCATCTCTGTAGCAAGACACCTGTGACTTCCATTGCAGGAATAGCTGCTATTGACAGAGAAAGAGCGTTCTGGATAAGGGTCTACAGAGTAAGGGTTTGTAATGAGGATAAGGATGGGTTTTACTTCCTGAGAGGATTACTCAGGCATTTGAGGGATTTGATGAAGTCCTGTTTCATATAATAGCAAAAGTCCAACAGCTTGTCAGACATCATTCACACTAACATTCTAGATGAATAAATGTTGTTTCCTTCCTTTGAATGAAAGTCTACTTGTTTAACAATTCTGGTTTCTCTAATATTTTGTGTCTTTTTTTAAAAAAAAAGGCTGTACCCTCTACAATTCCTGATATCCTGAATTCTACATGCTCATATTTAAAATAAATAGGAAAATTTAATAGTGATAGCAGAACCCTGACAAAAACAGTCCGGGGACATTTATTTATGCTCATACCAATGCCTTAAGAAAGACTCAGTAAATATTTATTATCAATAATACAAATTATTGTGCAGGAGACTATGAAATGAGAAGACTCTAAAGTGAGAAAACTATTTTCCAGATTTGATTTATGTTGTCAGTTAGATGAAGTTGCATCTACAAAGCTTGTATCTATTTTTCTGTGTCAAACTAAATCTGAATGGTTCCAGTTCCTTTCAAAATTTATATTGCTTATACCAAAGAAATAAAGAAAAGTAAAATGTATTTTCCTATAAACTATGCACACATATTCAAGTAATGTGTTTTGATATTTCTTAATCTTTCCATTAAGAATAAAAAAATGCCCAAGTAGCATTTTTTTTCCCAAAGGGAAATTACCCTTTCCTTTCATTGGAAAAAGTCACCTTCCATTAGCAATTCATGTACTGGGTAATTATGGATGTTACAAGCAGGAAATAATATCTCAACTTCTAGCATGATCTTCAAGATTGTTGCATCAATATTGGCAATGTTAAATTCTGTTTGACCTAGAAAAGTATAGTGGTTAAGAAATGGCCCCACGCATTAATGGCGATGTAGAATGTGGATTCCTTTATTGTTACATTGTGAGGTGGCACTTTCATCCACTTCCTGAAAATGCTTGATTATTTCTTTGATATAATGTTCTTAGTCAGTCTATGCTTGTGCACACAATAGTAGGGTTTTTTTTTTAATTTTAAAGAATGATTTACATTGCCTAGCCTCAAAATTATACTATTATTCTTTCATATAGTCACTGTCTATTTGTGTGAGTTGTGTTGTGCATAATAGATTTATTAATCTCTCACACTCTTCCTCTTTCTATTTTCTTTCGTCTTACATGCAGATGTCCACAGTTTTTGACACCACTCTATGAATCAAAGACTCTTTTGTTTTTGTAGTGGAGTCCCATGATCATTTTCATAACAAGCACTCATTTAAAGGTACTTTATCCTTTTTTTCCCCATCTCTTTCTAATCCGGCATTCAATATTCCCACTAGAAGGAGTGGAAAAACACACTTAGATGTCAAAAATTCTGCCTTACAAGCTTAATAGGAGTTTTACTCACTGTTATTCCTTTATTTCTTCCAAAAGTCCTTCATCATCCACAACCCTCTAAGATAGACATTTATGAACAGGTGCCTCTAAAGTTCTCAAGGCTAGCCTTGCGTAAACCTGGGCTTTGCTAACCTTTCTCTAAGTTATGATCCAGCAATGTAGACATGGCCATTTAGTCAGGAAAAACTTGACATTAGACAAGCACGTCAACTCTCTTTTAATGTCCATAATAAATAAAAAAATTTAAATTTGACATTGTTAGTTCTCTATTTTTTCAGCTCAATCAACTAACTAACATCTAATCAACTATCTTAAACTTCTTAAGTAAATGGGTTTTTGAAAAATATTTGTGGTAGAATGTATAGTATGACAGAATTATAAATAAAATGAAGAAAAAAATGCTATAATTTAATAATTATCAAAAATGCGTTTTACAATATTTTTAATTTTGAGAAAATTTTGTGTTGATTTAGTCACTATTTATTTAACAATAAATATATCAGAATATTTCAAAAACAATAACAAAAGGGCAATTAGATACATATCCAGGCTATTGAATAAACAATTATGCTTTCATACAAAAAGAAAGAAAGAAAAAGAATTGTAAAAATGAGAAAGTTGATTTGATTTAATTTTTAAAATGTACGTTCTGTCCTCAGCATATTTATTAAGTCTTTCTTATCTATTGATTATAATAACCTCTTGACCACTGAGCAAGGGACAAGTCAAAACTGAATAAACAAACAAACAAACAAACAAACACCTGATTTTGAGCCATACTCTTGGAGGAGTGTGTCATGCCAGATAGGAACCTGAAGACAGGTCCATGGAAGTGCACAGCCCATGTCCAGGTGAGCAATCAGCATGTTTCTTGGGCTCGCCTACAGGATAAGACAGGTGCATTACCAAAGCCCAGGTTCTCATGGATGACAGCTCACAAAGGCACGAGCTCACTTGTTGCTCACTGCACAACTTGCAGGCAGTTCAGTCGCCCGGACCCTTTCCTAGGCACCGTGGCTGGTCTATTATCCAAACTCCTAATTGAAGCCTCTTGTAGGTTTGGCCTTTCTGAGCATTTTTCTCATTGCTTTGATAAGCTTGAAGGATAGGGGCACATTTCCTGAAGTTTCTAAGTTTTTGGCTTTTCAATTCTTGATAGTTTTTATTTTTTTTTTTAAAAATTGGATAATTTCTTTATTTATATTTCAAATGTTAGCCCATTTCCCAGTTTCCCCTCCAGAAATCCCCTATCCTATTCCCTCTCCTCTGGCTTCTATGAGGGTGCTCATCCACTCTTCCACCCACTCCCACCTCACCATCCTGGCATTCCCCTACACTAGGATATCGAGCCTTCACAGGAACGAGGGCCTCTCCTCACATTGATGCCAGACAAGGCCATCCTTAGCTACATATGTGGCTGGAGCCATGAGTCCCTTGTGGCACATGATGGCAGGATTTGCTAAAGGAGGCAGAAGGCAGGATCCCGAGTTTTAGGCCAGCCTGGCCTTTCCAATTCTTAAGAAGCCTCCCTTTAGAGCATCCTGGAAGGAGCTTCTCCACATGACGGAATGGAATGCGTCTCCTCTATTTAGAACACTCCACTCCCCTCCAACATGGAATGGACTATCTGAGATGAAATTCCTAATATAATAACATTCAAAAACAAAAGGTTAGAAAGGCTAAAAGAAATTAGTAAAGTCAAGCAATACGAAGAATAAACTATTTCCACAATAAGAATTATCAGACATAATTGAACTTGTTCTCCTCTTGAAGAGGCATCAAAGCATGAAAATCAAAGAAAATACAATTGTTTCAAATTAAAACATACTAGATGTGAAGACTAATTTCAAGCAACGATTCTAGCCACATCATTTAAAATAACTTAATGTTACTGTCTGAGGCATTGTCTCTTTCTGGATCTTCAAAGCAAATGGAATAATTAAACCATTTCAATATGCTTGATTTCCAAGTTGAGTATTCATGACAAAGGAAAAGATGCATAAAAGACACATATATTTGCAGATTTACATACTTTCTAAGAATATCTATTGATTTACCTGGTTATATTCCACTTTATAGCATTTAAACAGCAAATGCCAGTTCCAATTAGGGAACAATGTGCACTGATAGAAGCATCAGTTGGAAGCTTGGAAGCACATTGACTTGCTAATGAAGCAGTCAGTTTCCAACTGCCTGGATAGATAATGCAGCGTTATTTAAGAGAGCAGCAGCTCTGGCTCCTCTTGCAAGATGGGTCACGAAGATTCCTGTGATTATGAAGCTGTGCTCATAAAGAGATGAGGATTGCCTAAGTTTACAGCTCATGAAGGCGGCAGCTTCATTAGCTGTCAGTCACACCTGTTTACACAATTTCTCTAATAGGACCTGACCTGTCAGCATCCGGAGAGAGACGCCA
The DNA here is from genome assembly GCA_019843815.1 of Montemys delectorum. Lineage (NCBI taxonomy): Eukaryota > Metazoa > Chordata > Mammalia > Rodentia > Muridae > Montemys > Montemys delectorum. Next base: position 12,593 of record JADRCD010157227.1, on the reverse strand, counting down.
TGCAGTAAAGTGGAAACAGAGGCTATCAGGAGAATTTCTTACTCTAAGACAGATTCAGATGCCAGGGGAAAACCTACCTCTTCCCTAGCTGATTGTCCAAACCTACTTAGAGCTACTTTGTATAAGGATATCACCATGTTTTCTAGGAACACTGCCCTAAGGAAAGTTCCCGTATCTAAGAAAAGCAATGGAGATCTCCACGGGCTTAAAGGCCCTTGGGAGAACTGCAGCTTTCTAGGAGAATGAAGGAAAGAGAAGTAACTGTCAGTGTAAAAAATTGAATATGGAAGTTAGGCAGTCAAGAGCACTTCACTCAAGATCAACTTTTTGAATATGATGAGTGAGGAAGTTGTCATGAATGGAACGGTGACAGGGTGACAGTGGTGTCCCAGGCTGGTGTCCTGTCTGTGATGATGGATACTCCTCATGAAAGTCCACTTCCCCCATCTTCATTATGGGGAAAGCTCAACAATTTGAGATGAAGCATTCAATACTGTATTTGTCCACACAGAGTCAGATATACTTTTTCTTTCGACATTTAAATTTCCAGTAAATGATTATCACTTTGAGAAAGACAATCACTTGTGTTTTCACTCTCCCATGACGTAAGAGAGATGTATGTGCACTTTAAAAGGAAAGAATTTTCAAGTAGGACTTTTCAAAATACATGCTCTAAGGATTTATTATATTCTAAGACTGTAGAAGGCTCTTTTCCAGCAGCCTTTCTTTCCTCCCATGAGGTAGAGAGATGATATCTACCATATTTTCTCAAGCCACATATGCACACATACACATGCAGGTATTCACATGCGCACCTACACATATGTGCATACTAACATTTCCTCATTCTAAGATGACCATGAGGAAAATCTCAATCACAAGGTGTAAGGATTTTGTTTTTGAGAGTCACCTTACTTAGGGTCAAATTTCAAAACTACCCCTAAATTTTTTTCTCCTCTTTTATTTTACCAGATGAATCAAAAGCTGCTCTTCTGATCTCTAATAAAATCTGTCTCCTCTTTGAATTTCTCACAACTTTATGATAATGCTTCATGATGTCACTGCAACTTACTCAAACCAGAACTATGATTATAATGTCATTAATGTAACATAAAAATCTTTATCTAACAAGTGAGCAAAGAGGAAGGACTGCAGAACACTGGGGAACTGCAAACGCTCGCCACCCTAACATGGACAGAGGGAAAGATACTTGTATGTAGTGAAAAAAAAAGTCAAATCTGTGCTACTTATATCTGTGAGGAATAATATTAATTTGCTTTAATGTTAATTTACCTAGGAGAGATGATATCTACCATATTTGCTCAAGCCATATATGCACACATACACATGCAGGTATTCACATGCGCACCTACACATATGTGCATACTAACACACACTCATCCACACACTAACACACACACACACTCACACATTCATGCACGCACACACACACAGCTATGTACTAGCACACAATTATTCCATGCTCCCTCTTCTGTGCTATTCATTGTACCATCTACTTTTTTCTATATTAATTATCAGCTCGCATGCATTGCTCCTCCCATATTAGATGATGTACCTGCACATCGATCCCACTATATGTAAAATATATTTAAATTATGCCTAGGCTGAACATATACAGTTATTTTCTTAACATTATGCCAAAAATCAAACAGCATTAGGACTAGTAACATACCATATGTAAAGTACTGTACTCTATAAGTACTGTTGGCATGACATGAAGCACATAGGAGAATGGTATAGACATATATGAAAGTAGAAAAGAATGGTACTACATATCTACAAGGGAGAAATGTCAAAATGTTTGTAAAGGAAGTACAAAATTGAATTTATAACAAAATGACACCTCTGAAAAATATACTGTTAGTAAGATAAAGTTATTCCAGACCCTCATAATATTTTCCCTTTGAAAACTTCCCTGGAAATCCTCATATTCCAGGGTAAGTAGCCACATTACCAATTGCTATAATCATGAACCAGTTTAGCTTGTTTCAAAACTCCACAGAAATCAAATCAAACAAATTGCACATTTATGTATCTGGCTTTTTATTCCACTGAAATATGTTTAGATTTATCACCATCATTCTAATTACCAGTGGTTTGTATAGATATATGAATTATCTTTTATCCCAGTGTATTTGGATATTTTGTTTCTGCATTTTATCTATTCCGAAAGAAGCTAATGTGAAAATTATCATAAAAGTTTGTAGCTCAGAGTTATTATCTATTTTAGTCTGTTTGATGAATATAAATGCTGTTGGAGAATATGTGCAAATTTAATTTTATTAAAATTTCCAATAAATTTGCAACAATATCATAGCATTGTACACACTAAATTTACCAGTATGGGTATGTCCAATATTTTTAAGCTTAGTTGTTCCTTAAACATAGTAATATCATTGTGTTTTGATGTTTTACTTTCATAATAAAATTTTTGTGATTTTTGTGATTATTTAAAGGTTTATATATTTTTTACAGTTATTTTTAACTTCATCATTCTCTCCTAGTGTAAGGTGATGAAAAATTTACCCCTCCATTGTCTTCTAGAAGCTTCACATATTTAGACTAAATCTTCTTTTTTGGTCTCTGGTACATGTACGTTTAATAATATATTGAATTACCCATACTTAAGGTTTTACCTAAATGAATAGTATTTTTATCTAGTTACAAGAGCATCATTTACTTAGTAAAATATAATTCTTGTTATATTATGACAGTATGATGTTCATAAATCCATTAGAGTAGCTTCCAGAAGGAGAATTTTGTAATCATAGTCAATGTCTCTTAATTATTCTTTTAGTTTGATTGAATAGAGATATGGTAGTTTGTAGTGACATGATGATAGAATAATTGATTACGTTCTTAATTCTGAGTCCAATTTTAGAAACGATATCATGAATGAAAACATGTAATTCTTTGGGTAAATTACTATGTATATTTTACACAAATTAAATTCATATGTGTGGGGGTTTTTTGTTCTGTTTTTTTTTTTTTTTTCTGCCTGGTTTTATAGCAACAAGACACAAATTAGAATCATTGGAGAAGAGGAAGCCTGAATAGAGAATGCCTTTGTAAGACTGGGCTGTTGACAAGCCTGTAGGGCATTTTCTTAATTAATGGAGAAGGTTCCAACTCTCCCTGAGTGGAACCAGCCTTGTGCTGAAAGTTCTGAGTTTGAAAAGCAAACTGAGGAAAACATAGTCTGAGAATTAAGGACATATTTAACATTAAAAATCTTGAAATATTCCAAACTTCCCTGATCCCCACAATCATTTAAAATACTTTACATTGTACATGATACTTTTTATTTAAATTATTTTACTTTTACATTTCACAAGTTATCCCCCTTCTTGGTCCCCCCTCCCAGAATTCATCATCCCATCCCCCTGTCCCCACCTCTAAGTGGGAACTCCTCCACCTGTCTACCCATGCCCACCTCACTTCAGCCAGAATCCCCTCTTCCCCGGGGCCTTCCAGTTTTCCCAGGATTAAGTGCTTCCTCTCCCACTTAAGCCAGAAAAGGTCCAGGGGTATGACCAGCCCATGTATGCTCCTTGGTTGGTGGCTTAGTCTCTGGAAGTTGTTAGAGGTCCTGGTTAGTTGACACTGTTGTTCCTATCAAGTTGCAATCACCTTCAGCTTCTTCAATCCTTCCCCAAAGAATTCCACAGAGGTTCCTGAAGTGGATATTAGCCAAAAAGTTCAGAAGACCCATGATATAACTCACTGACTGAGGATACTTAGCAAGAAGGAAGGTACAAGTGTGAATAACTCAAACCCACTTAGAAGTAGGAACAAAATTATCATGGGAGGCAGAGGGAGGGAGAAACCTGGGTGGGAGAGGGGAGAGAGAGGGGAGAAGGAGGGCAGAATCAGGTATGGGGTAGACCCAAGAGAAGCCCAGAGAGCCAGGAGAATTAATTGAAATATGCAGTAGTGTAGAGTGAGGGACAGGGGGATCCTCTAGACAATCTCAGCGACTTGGCATGGGAGACAGTACCAAGACTCAGTGGAGATGACATTAGCTAAAATGCCAGTGAGGAGATGAAACTGGAAGAGCCTACCTTCAGTAGAGACATGGCATCAAAGTTGAGGCAGAGGACCACCCACCCATCTTCAAAATTTTAGACCCAGAATTGTTCATGTCTAAAGAACATGCAGGGACAAAAATAGAGCAGAGACTGAAAGAAAAGCCATGCAGTGATCAACCCAACTGGAGATCTATCCAGTGCACGAACCCCAAACCTGGACACTAGGACTGATGCCATATTGTACTCGCAAACAGACTCCTGGCTTAGGCCCTCTGAGAGGCCCTACCAACAGCTAACTGAGACAAATGTAGATACTTACAGCCAACCATTAGATTTGTATGTATGATTTTTAAAGGTGATTTGCATATGGTTTGTATTATCTGAATTTTTCATATGGAATGCATTCTACTTCACAGCTCTGGACAGAATTTGAGCAAAAGAGCAGGAATCTGAAATATAGATGTAAGACTAGGTTAATGTATACCTTAAATATCAAAATCAAAATGAAGTTTAAAAAATTGATCATGTAGAGAAAAGAGGAAGGAATAGTACCAGGAAGGAAGTGGAGAAGAGAGGGAAAAACAAAATGAATGATGGAATGAAGGAGGGATGAGAAAAGGAGTAATGAATGAAGAAATGCAATAAGCAAAGAAGAAAATCCACTTATTATATGGTGTGGGATCCAAAAATCAATTTGTCTCTGATAATAGACTAACATGTCAATTTCACATAAACTTACAAGAGATAGACATAAAAGGAAAAATTCTGTGAACTAAGCTTAACTAAGGGTCTTTTATGGGGCAATCAAACTGTAAAGGTCATGAAAGTAAAACATAAATTTGGCTTCATGAAACTTAAAGGCTCTACTTTTATTACACCAATAATAAATTTTTCTATCTCTAGACAATCATTTCTATTCCAGCTGCATAACTGGACACACTTTGATTTCAATTTCTTCTGTCTAGTGACGACATTGCTGTGAATTTGAGGCCGGTTCCTTTTTGCTGTAGTAAGGTATCCCAATGGGGATATTGGGTTGACTATGGCATTTTAACTATTTGGTTTTCTTATGAAAAGAATTACTTCCAATTACTCAATGTAAATGTCCTGAGCAATTTGTATTCTTCTGTTCTCAAATCTAATATGATAGGAGGCTGCCAGGCATGGAATTCATCACCTAAACTCAGGAAGCTCTCATTAATTTAGTCTTCACAGTGCTTTGAGTTTTTATGTCAGTCTAAGAAAGGAGATAAAAGAACGGTCATGTGAAAAGTTAGTAAGTGAAAAGCACCGGGGTCAAGTTAATTTCCGAGTCTACAAAAGCCCAGCTTCTCTGAAGTTAGCATTATACAACCCTTTTAGTATAGTTGGGACTTATTTTCATTTTTTAAAAAGATTCTTCTAAACATTCATTTTTTTTAAATGTCTAGATTTAGCATAAAGCAAGCTACTTAAAGTACAATTCTTATCATGGCAATGACTTTTATAGCCATTAAAATAATTTCTCTTTACTAAGCACTAAATAAAGGTTTCCCCCATAAGCATGTTTTTTGTGCTATGTTTACTAGCTTATGTGCCTAGTCATACTGTGGGATTATCCCTTAATTACAAGTTTAGGCTTGGCAGCCCAGATGAATAGGAAATCATGTTAAATCTCCAATCTGCCGTGCCTCTTGTTCTTCTGCCAGTCAGGGTGGTTCTAATTGGAAAATAAATTTAAATGCCTTTATGCAGATACCTTGGTGGAATAATTGCTATAAATACAAAATTTACACAAAAGATAAGTAAGGCCAAACAACTAAAAGAAAATTATGCATTATATGTTATGGGATCTCAGAGTCAGATGCTGCATTTTTTTTAAGCATTCATTATACATTGGTCAAAGCAGTATACAGATGGCAAAATGCATTTGATGAATACTGATATTTTGAGGACTCAACAAATAGCAAGAATAATTTTGAATATAATATAAACTAATTCATGAATATACACAATGTTGAATTTATGTTTTGAAATTCTTGATGCGGAAAATATCTGATGGGTATACTTTATACATTTTCAATCAAATGCTCCACTCTATGCTCACTACTTTCCATGAAAAATGAAATAAATCTTAAAACAGCACTGAAGATGTTGATCCTTTCTGCAGTAGTCATTAAATGGTTCACTTGATTAGTTGAAATTTAATTTGCTTATAATGAGCCTTAAAGTATGAAATAGAAGTACTAATGTGATGTTATACATAATTCTATTATTGAAACTTAAAAGAGACTTTACACATAATCTTATAATCAAAATATTTACTTTCACATTGACCTTGTGTGGCTGTTCTTTAAAAGTGCTCATAATTTAAATTTAAATACTCATGTTTCTGACCTGGTAATTAGCATTTGTTTAGAAAGAGTGCTATCAATTAGGAGACAGCTGAGGAACAAGAATCAATGAATTGATCCAAAGAAGATGAAGATTGAGGCTAAAGATAGTCCAAACTCAACAAAGAGATAAATCTTGGCTAATAGAGACATTCTAGACAGACTCAGAAAGAGCAGAGGGAGTCTGTAACTGTATATATCTTTATGAAAATATTTAAACACTAAATTTTAATTGTAATTTCTAATATCTGCTTAAAACGTAAGAACAGTGACATCCCATGAAAATCTTGAATCCATTTTTTATTAATTCTAGAGTCTTCCTTTGCTATTACATTTGTATTAGTGGAAATATTCATCTGATATTCTTATTAAAGCTTGGCATGATTTGACATTTGCCTAAATTAAATGATACTCTGGCTGGTTTTATTAGTGAATGCAAAACATCTTCATCCTGATTGGACCTCTCTTGGTCCCACTGAAGTCATATCACAGGATAGACTAGGGTAGTCTGGAGCACAATAGACTTTTTAATAACTTCATCAGTCATTTCCCAGGAACTATCATTCACACTTTGATGTGTCTGCATGGTTAGAAAAGTAAGTCTCTGCCAATTTCAGAGCGGACCAGAGAACTTCCTTTAACAACTTGACTCACTAGCAAAATGAATTTCCAGTGTTACTGAAGGCATAATTGCCCTGTGACAAGCAGGGTAATTACAACCTGGTTGTAAACTAGTGAACCCAAAAATCTTTGTTTTGGAAACCCAGTCCTTAAGAATTGTAGTACAGAATTTTTTTTTTTTTACTTGCATTTTGAGATAGGATTTTTCTTTGGGCCCCAGGTCAGACTGGGCCTTTAATTCAGTCTTCCTCAGTTTATCAGGCACTAGAATATAGGAATGGAATAACACATTTAGTAATAAAACTTTTATGCATATAGTTATTATGATAACTCATCATGCTGAAATAATTACTATTATAAATAAGACAAAACTTCCTAAACCTCCTGCTTTTAAAACTATAGTTATCGTAGTTAACCATTATTATTTGGACTTGGAACAAAATTGAGGGAGTATGAGCTGGAGACAGAATCATGTTTGCTGTGGAAGTTTTCTGTGGAGTTGTAAAGTTCCCCAAGCCAAGTGCCGAGTGACTTTTAGCTTACCACAGATCTCTTCCTTTTCTCTTTCATTCCATTCAGCTATTCCCTTAAGTATTCTCATGGAAATTTCTACATGATAATGTAGTGATGGATTATTTTCTAATATCGATAATAATTTTCCAGTGTGTCATCTAGTTGTCTGTTTTACCATACAATTCCATTTTCTACAATATTTCATGGATATATCTTGGTTTAACTGAATCGCTCTGCGGAGATTACTGGTGATGATCTCCTTATTCTGTTTCCTCCTGCATCAGTGTAGGAAGACTAATTAGGTCTTTCTTTCTAGAAGTAGTTCAGGGACAACTGAAGGCTTAACAGGGAGAAGCTTATACCTTCTTAAGAATTCTTACTCTAGATCAGAGGAGTCTGCATCATCTACAAGTTTGTTCACAGCCTCACAAGCCTTCGGATGCTTATCCTCAATGAAGTGCTATAGTTATCTAAACATCTCTCTGTTCCTGCTCCTCCAGTGAGTGGACTCACCATTCTGAAGTTGCTTGCTTTCTTTCTTGCTTGCCTATTTTTTTTTTTTTTTAAGCATCCCAAAGTCTTGCCAGCAATTTACTTTTTTTCTAGCAGCCATATTTTTAAAATTAATTTATTTTTTAAACTCCATATTTTATTCCCCTCCGACTGTTCCTCATCCCATACCTCCTCCCTACCCCGCTGTCTCCATGTGGATGTGCCCCCATCCCACCTCACCTCTAAACTCCCTGGGGCCTCCAGTTTCACCTAGCCCTCCAGGGTTAGGTGCAGAAGTCCTCTACTGTATGTGTGTTGGGTGGCCTCATATCAGCTGGTATATGCTGTCTGTTTGGTGGTCCAGTGTTTGAGAGATCTCGGGGGTCTAGGTTAATTGAGACTGCTGGTCCTCCTACAGGATCGCCCTTCTCCTCAGTTTCTTTCACCTTTCCCCTAATTCAGCAACAGGGTCAACTGCTTCCATCCACTGATTGGGTGCAAATATCTGCATCTGACTCTTTCAGCAGCTTGTTGGGTCTTTCAGAGGGCAGTCATGTTAGGTCCATTTTTGTGAGTGCTCCATAGCCTCAGTAATAGTGTCAGGTCTTGGGACCTCCCCTTGAGCTAGATACCAGTTTAGGCCTGTCACTGGACCTTCTTTTCCTCAGGGTCTTCTCCATTTCCATCCCTGCAGTTCTTTCAGACAGGAACAATTATAAGTCAGAGATGTGAGTGTGGAATGGCAACCCCATCCCTCACTTGATGTCCTGTGTTCTTGCTAGAGGTGGGCTCTATAAGTTCCCTCTCCCTACTGTCTCTGAGTATGCCTTTACAATCTTTTTTTTTTTGACATTTGGCTATACATGTATCCGATTTTTAAATGCTAACAGATGTAAGATTGGCATACATTTAGATACATATTTCTACATATTTCTTTTTTAAACTTAATTTTTTGATAAAAAAAGAAGAAAAGTCCCAATACTTGACTCCATAGTTTTTAAAGGTCACTAATCAAACTAAGCTTCAAAATGGATTCTACCCCTAAAACTAAGGGGAAATCTTTGTAATGTCTGTAACAGAACAAAAAACAATCTTCACCATCTAAAATAATCAAGTAAATAATCAAATAGTTTACAGGTGTTACATGAAATTTATTGTTTTAGTATCTGTTGATGTCATGCATCAAGAAATTATCTCAGCAATAATTATCCTTTCCTCTTGATTAGACATCTCAGAAACTAACCATTTTCCCATGAATTTACATATGACCACATTAAGATCTTCAATAACTTGGATAATGGTGGTTATACAGTTCTGGAACTTTATGTAGGTTTGAGAATTGTAGTTCTATGCATCACACCCTTGTCTTTCAGAGATGCTACTGATATTCTTTATAAGATAAAATAATTGAAAGACATTAAACTAGTAGCATGCATCTATAACTTGCACAAAATATTACCACAAAGTCAGATCAGTCAAATACAAATTTCACTGTCATCATTACAAGAAAACATTATATGTTAGATGGCTGTCCTATGACTAGCTGGAAATGATCTTAATTTTAATAGAAATAAGCAGTCAAATATATATTATAGAGGCTTTTAAAATTTTACTCTGGGGGGTTGGAGAGATGGCTCAGAGGATAAGAGCACTGACTGCTCTTCCAAAGGTTCTGATTTAAATTCCTAGCAACCACATGATGGCTCACAACCATCTGTAATGAGATCTGATGCCCTCTTCTGGTGTGTCTAAAGACAGCTATAGTGTACTCATACATAAAAAAATTTTACTCTATAACACAAATTCAACAATATATATTTAATAATTCCCACTGGGAAATATTTAGAAAAGATAATTTTTACATATGTTCAGATGGCTTCAAATATTGAATTACAGACAGATAAAAAATTATAAGACCATGTCAATGCTGCTATACAAGCACATTGAGTGGAGCATAATTTTCAAAAATGATTTTTAAAATCCGATAAAGTAATGAAAACACCAAAATTAATGGAAGCATAAATTTTCTGAGCTCATTTTCAAGCTGCATGAAAAAAAGTCTAATAGTATTTATGTTTCACACTTTAAGTTGATAAATTTATAAGTAGAAGAACACTCACCGTGTAAACAGCAGGCAAAGTGTCTTTGATATGGTGTTAATGTTTGTACCTCTGTTGATGGATTTCAAATGTTATTGTGGAGAAACTGGAAATCAAGACCTTACTGTGAATTTCAAATTAAAATATTACATCCTAAATCACATATGATTTTTATAAAAGTTCTTAAAATTGACAAAGGCACTTAGAGAATAAATGAGGAATATTTTTCTCACATATTCATTTTGGCTTACCTATTATATTACATATTATTTTGGATATATATTTATCTATGTTCAAATAACAAAGGATAGGAATATATACTAATAAAACAGAGAGAAGTGGAGATAGTGAGGTGCATACCCTGTCTGTGTCTTATTTTATTAACTATATATTTCTTAATATATAATATTTGGACTTAATTTTGTTTCTAATTTGTTTTACTGACAATAAAAATTTTATTGAGGCAAAATTATTTTATGTATCTAGTTCCTGAAACCTTTATCAATTAGGGTAAAGGAAAAATCTACATTGGAAAGGATAGAGTGATCTGTGAAGCTCCATTAGATTTACTTCTATTATAAGCATTAACAAATATTCATTCCTACTATGTAAGATTCAGGTTTTCATTATTGATTTCAATATCATTTCTTATTTTACATCACATATTTTTCTAAATATTGCACACATATTTTTATATATGATATCTTACAATAAATCATCTAGTTGTGAAATATTGATTCTTGTCCCAAACATGAAATATATAAGTTTACAATATATTTTTGTCATCATGTTTCATTATGATCCAAATGGAAATATACCATCTAAGTTAGTTATTTAAAGTAAAGATTCTACTACATTCTACTAATAAGAGAAAGCCCCATTTTATAACTTGACTAGAAAAGAATTTTTTCATGTTAAATAGCTATCTTCCCAAATGAAATCTTCTACTTATATTTTTATTTTAGTTTATCTGTTTGGATGTTTTGCCTTCATACTTATATGCACAATTCACCTAAGGATGGAAGACAAGGGCATCAGATTCCATGAGGTTGACATTACAATGGTTGTGAGCTACGCTGAGGGTAGTGGAAATGGACCCAGGTCCTCTAGAAGAACAATAGTCCTCTTAAATAGTGATCCATCATTCCCGAATCCATCTTTCTATTATTTTATTTTCACTTAGCATCTTTACCTAGAACTAAACTGTTCTTTCTTACTATGTCTACATATATAAATGTGGAACCATGAACGGTAGTATGGTCCCTGGAGGAGCTAATGCTAAAAGCCCTGGAGACCCTGAAGGGATAGTAGGAGCTTTGCCTGATCCCGGTCACCAGGCCCCAGTCACTAACCACAGACTCCTGTAGATTTTTGGACATTAGTCATGTAAGGGTAATGCCCCAACCCCTCCACATGTAGAGGATGTGACCATAGGCCATGTAGGCTCAAGACAGATCTCCGTACTAATGAGGCACATAGAGGCCTCGAGGGCTTAGCCAATAAGCTTTCCTTCCCAGACACTCCTCCCTGCAAAAGGTATTTAATCTCAGGCCACTTTGAGAACTGGGGAATGGTTTTACACATCCACTTTCTGCCATGACAATAAATGCCTTAAAACCATGGACTATCTCTTTTTATTGGGATCCACCATGGGGAGCCATGGAGAAGGCCTTTGCCTATAGAGTCACCACCAAGCCCAAGTAGGAACAGTCAGAACTCTTTCCCGCCCTGGCCAGGCCAAATCCAGCCCACAGGCCCCTACTCTATTTTCAGCTTTCTGTGGCTCTCAGCAGCACCTGGATGTCCAAGAGCCTGAGAATCAGACTGCCCCGGTCTCAGCTCAGGCCAACTCCGGCTGTCCCACACTTCAGACTGCACTTACTCATCATCAACGAGCTGTGTCACGGAGCTTCACTACAACCCAATACTGGCCCTGGGAGAGCTTGGGGTAATTGAAGTCAATTCCCACACCCTGCATCCCTGAGTGGAGTGGCCACAGGACTCACAACCCTATATAGAAAGGCCTAGGAGAATAACAATTTTTTCTCTTTTTTTTTTTTTTTTTTTTTTTTTTGTAGAGAAATTTTAATCCAGCTACAGGGCTGCTCTGGCAAGTGATCGAATTTAAAGGCTTTCTAGGTCTCTGTGATCCAGCTGAAATGCAGATAGGACATACACCTTGAATCCCTTTGGCTGGAATACAGACACACCTTTCATCCCAAACAATGAAGGTAAAGTTAGTTTGTAGAAGGAAGCAGCCATGTTTGAAAGTGACATTTAATTGAGGGGTAGATAAAGTGACAAATCAGAGAAATATTTCATAGGTTGAGTTAGAGATGGGATATGCCCAACTCTAATGACAGACATGAGAGGCTACTTAAGAGCAGGATACACACACACACACACACACACACACACACACAGAGAGAGAGAGAGAGAGAGAGAGA
>JADRCD010157222.1:0-15019 GCA_019843815.1 Montemys delectorum | reverse complement strand
ATAATAATAATAATAATAATAATAATAATAATAATAATAAAAATCTTAAAAAAAAAAAGAAACAAAATGAGGGGCTGGAGAGATGGCTCAGCAGTTAAGAGCACTGACTGCTCTTCCAGAGGTCCTGAGTTCAATTCCCAGCAACCACATGGTGGCTCACAACAACCTGTAATGGAATTTGGTGCTCTCTTCTGGTATGTCTGAAGACAGCTACAGTGTATATATATATATATATATATATATATATATATATATATAAAATAAATAAAACTAAAAAACAAAACAAAACAAATCAAAAAGCCAAATGTCAGGCATGTGTGGGAGGCTACAGAATGTCTAGAGTTATTATAAAAGATGTCAACTAGTTTCAAGGCTCTTGCATCCTTCCTGGGAAGCAGGCTAGAGAGATGGCTCAGCAGTTAAGAGCATTGACTACTCTTCCAGAGGTCCTGAGTTCAATGCCCAGCAACCACATGGTGACTCACAACCGTCCATAAGGAGATCTGATGCCTTCTTCTGACATGCAGATGTACATGCACATAGGGCACTCATATACTTAAAATGAGTAATTAAATAAAGTAAATTTAAATTCTGGGAAGCTTAAAGTCCTTGAATGGATGGCAGTGGGTAGTGAGGCTGGCTAAGCAGTTTTGGCCCTCTTCCTCCATTCGTCTTGGCCCTGAACCTCCAGGGCACAGCTGGTGTGGTTCCATGACCAAGATCTAGGGAGGAGAGCAGAGAAACAGCAACAGGTGCAGCCCGTTCTGTGGAGGTCAATAGTGTGGCCTGGTGACCCTCCACGCCCCAGAGGTGCCGGGAAGTGGGAAAGGATCAGGGTGCACACTGCAAGACGACATCTCAGGGTCAGAAAGATCTAGACAGGCATGCTGGACAGAGAGCAGCTCCCAGCATGCAGCAGCAGAAGGAAGCAGGGTTAATAAATTACCTTATTCAGTAACCAAACATGAAATAAACAAGAACAGAACAGAGGGATGGATGCCGGTTGCTACAACGGTGTCAACTAAACCCTAAGCAGCTGGCATACCAGTGAGGGGTCATCTTGACTAGATCAAGAGGTGAGAAGACCCAAACTAAATCTGGGCAGGGTGGGCTACACCTTTCTGTGGACATTTAAAAGTCCATAGAAAGGCTGGAGAGATGGCTCAGTGGTTAAGAGCACTGACTGTCCTCCCAGTCCAACAATGACTATCTCTTGATGGAAAGACCAGGAGCCAGGAATCTGGGAGCTATTAAGCCCACAATGTTGTTGTTTACTCTGCATTGGAAGTGGGTTCTAATAGCAGTAAAGGTGTCCTGCAGCAGCAGAATTTGTCAGAGTGAGGGCAAGCAGACAAAAATCAGAAGCTTTCTTCTGTGGGCTTTAAAAAAAAGATTTATTTATACACTTGCTGTCTTCAGACAGAGCAGAAGATGGCATCAGATCTCATTACAGATGGTTGTGAGCCACCATGTGGTTGCTGGGATTTGAACTCAGGACCTTCAGAAGAACAGTCAGTGTTCTTAACCACTGAGCCATCTCTCTAGCCCTGTAGTTTTAGTTTTGAGACAGGGTTTCTTTGTGTGGCCCTGGCTGTCCTGGGACAAGTTGTTGTAGAGCAGGCTAGCCTGAAATTAGAGATTGAGTGGCCTCTGTCTACGAAGTGTACCACCACTCCTGGCTTTATATATTAGTATATTTATATTAAATAAATCCACCATACAGTTCCTCTAGATACCCCTGATTACTACAACTGATACTAAAGTGCTTGCTGTGCACTTGGATCCCTGCAGTCAGGTAAAGGCCGGGCACTGTGGCTTGTCAAGTGTCAGTGCTGGGAAAGTACATGGACGAGCTTGCAAACTCACTGGCCAGCTAGCCAGGCTGCAGCTGTAATATCCAGACTCAACAAAATCTGCCTCAAAAAAAACCAGGGTAAAGTGAAGTGGAAACATAAGGGTTCTTTGGAAAGTTGGTTGGATGGTGTTTTGCTGGGCAAGCACATGAATGAATGTTTAGCTCAAGTGGACACAGGTGAAAGGCTAAGGCAGACCCAGGAAGGAACGTTTTTTTCTGAAGCAGACAGGAGAGGATGTGAAAGGACATGTGGTAATTTTTTTTTTTTTTTTTTTTTTTTTTTGAGACAGGGTTTCTCTGTGTAGCCCTGGCTGTCCTGGAACTCACTCTGTAGACCAGGCTGGCCTCGAACTCAGAAATCTGCCTGCCTCTGCCTCCCAAGTGCTGGGATTAAAGGCGTGCGCCACCACCGCCGGGCCGTGATAAAGGATTCTTTACTAACAACAACCATATATTGGTCTGCTTTACATTGCATAGTTGAGCTGTATTTATCAGGATTCCAGAGAGAAGCACATCAAACACTTCTGGTGCTGTGCTGCAGTTTCTGGCTGCTTCAGTGGACTTGGGCTGATTGGCAGTGTTGTCAGCTGAGACAGTTGCATGTGCTGAGGAGGACACGTGATGTTTGGAGGGAAGAAACAGGACCTGACAACGATGGAGGCTGAGCCAGGCTTGCTCATAGAGCTAGCAGTGCAACGTTGCTGAGAGAGGCACAGCCAAGAACTACTGGTGTTCGTTCTGGCTCTCTTGCTGACTTGCGCCAAAGCTGAGGCCTGGTTGTCTCTGCTAGGTCCTGCCACTGCTGCTGTATCCGTGAAGTGTTTGTGAGTGGATCGAGCTGCCGCTGCTGACCTGTGAACTGAACTGCTGATTTCCTGACAACACAGACAGGAGTTGCTCTAAAGAACCTTTCTAAACCGGTCCACTTCCCCTGTATTCTTTCTTTCCCATTACCTCTGGTGGGTGGTGGGCTAAAAGGGAGGTTAAGAACCATCATTAAAAATAGGCATTTGAAAGAATTAATGTTACAGTAGAGAGTGACTGAGTAAGACCGTGGATGTCAATCTTTGGTTTCACACACAAGGGACCCTACCGCTGAAGTAAACCTCCCCGAACTAAGCACATATGGAATAATGAGGCGACTCTTTGTTTTGAGACAGTTCTCTTTGGTTCTTCAGGAACTATAAAGACCAGGCTAGCCTTGAACTCTACCTTTTAAGCAATCAGAAAGGCCATTCTTGATTAGGACTAGGCAGTACCAGTGGGAACCATACAATGTGATGAGCTTCCCAAAGGCACATGGTATCATTTCCCAAGTTCATTGGCTGGTAGAGACCACATTTGCAATAAACCACTTAAGCGCAGCACTCCTCTGTGGTTTTCTGGTCTAGCCACACCAGCATGAATGCAGACTTCAGTGGATTCTCACAGGTGTGATAGCTCACTATGGCACTCTCTAGTGTTATACAGAGGTGCAGAGCCTGAGGCAATACCTTCAGTGCCCTGCTGTGCTACTTGCTTTGTTTCAAATTATGAATTATGAGTAGGTGCTTAGTGAAAAAAAAAAAGCAGACAGAAACATGGCTGGGTGTAGTGGTACATGATATCCCAACATGAGGCAGGAGGATTGGTAAGTCAGTCTAGCCTGGACTACTCCAGCAAGACAGCAAAAGGCTTAAGGATTCACATCAGGGGGCCTGACAATCAGGGCTCAATATGGAAGCAGAAGCACCAGGAGAGACATAAAATGACTTGTAGGGTGGGGTTAGTGGAGAGCGTTGGCCCGTTGGGGCAGGTCCGAAGGATCCACCCCAGCACTGTGGGCACATGCTCACACAAGGAAAGATTGTTTTAGTAACGTCCTTCCCAGTTGTGGAGTTGGTCTTGAATCTGATGTGATCAGTGATCTCCTGTTGAACAGACGCTGAGTCCTTGGAGGCAGGACTCTATCACGGTGGGTGCTGAGGTTCTCACAGGAAATGTTTGAGTAAAGCACAACCCCTAAGCCTGGAAGCAAGGACCTAGCAGCTAACAGCTGCCTCTGAGTGCAAGGTGCTCACAATGCCCAGAGCTTAGCGTAATTGTTCCCACTAGACAAGGTGAAACAAGAGAAGCCAAGAGCTAATAAATGAGAAATGTGGAGATTGGATCCTGGATTCTCACTGGGCATGGCACCTCTGTCTAACCTAAGCACCTAGGTAGAGGTGGGAGGAGTTTAAGATGATCCTTGCTTATATACTAAGTTCTGGTCAGTCTGGGTTACATGAGATTTGGTTTCAGAAAAGAAAGCAAACCAAAAATATCTTCCTCTTTAATTCACAGCAGCAGCCTGGGTGTGGTAGTTTTCTGGGGCCAGTGAGATAGGAATGGCATTGGCCATGTATCCTGAAGGCCTGAGACAATGTTTGTCCTCCCCAACCCATATGAACACAGAAGAAGGCCGACGTTACACCATTGTCCTGACCTCCTCCACGTGTGCAAACAATACAAGTACAAAGTGTCAGCTCTGATTTGAGTGACTGTGTCTTCACTTCTGTTAGGCGTGTACATAGATCCCCTTCTATCTGCAGTAGTGTCAATACACTATACATCATGGGCGCTCTTGGGATGATGTGGCAAGGGACTGACCAATCATCCTGCCAAAACTCAGCTGGAACTTCAGTGATGTTCTGTGGAATCAAGAAGAAAGTACAAACAGGAATTGAGAAGAGTTACCTGTCTAGGAAGAATTCGGCTGTGAATCCTGGTCTCCTGAAAAGATTTAAACCCAGGAGACAGAACTAGTAATTTCTGTAGAACTGAGTTTCTTCAGAAGCCAACAAACAGAACACCAGAGAAACTGAGGCTGGCCAGCGTGAGAACTTTCCTTGTTGCAAATCTAATACAGCACTCGGAAGCAGATCTACTTTAATATAAAAACCCTAACAGAAAACTCGTGTTAGTCGTAGGACAACAGAACATTCTATTGTGATAGGTCTCTCAGTGCAGGTCAGGATGTTCAGCTTGGAACCTTGGGACTTCCTCATGCGAGGGAGTTGAAGGAAACGTGTCTTGCCAGCATGCCGCACTGTCTGTGCTTACAGCGAGGCACAGAGCCGCTCCAGCTGCCCAGGGTTGCAGTTACTCAGGAACTTCAGCTCCTTCCTCCCTTCTTCTGTTGAAGCTACAATAGAGCCAACATGTACACGTCAGAAGCTTCCCGTTCAGACCGTGGCCCCTGAACCAATCCCGAGACTGTACTCCTGCACTTTTGACTCACTACACTGCTGCTGTGCTTACTGATCAAAGCTAGAGCTCTGCATATGCTAGGCAGGGACTTCACATCTGTATCAAGGTCTCAGGCAGCCCAGAGTCAACTGGAGCATAGGCAGTCATTAAGGTGGGACTACATCCAGTCATTACTGGATCTTCTTGTCCAAGACACAGAGTACTTTAGGTTGTCTACATCTTTTGTACATCCTGGGTGAAAGCCACAATGTTTGAAATGCAAGCCGTTAAATCTGGCATTAAGACTTAAGAGCTTCCGGGCGGTGGTGGTGCACACCTTTCATCCCAGCACTTGGGGGCAGAGGCAGGCAGATTTCTGAGTTCGAGGCCAGCCTGGTCTCCAGAGTGAGTTCCAGGATAGCTAGGGCTACACAGAGAAACCCTGTCTCAAAAAAAAAAAACTAAAAAAAAAGCCAAACCAAAACAACAACAACAACAACAAAAAACCCCAAACCAACCCCCTCCTCAAAAAAGCCAAAAAAAAAAAGAGTTAAGAGCTTCTGGAATCCAGTGTGGCATTTCATGCTGAGCTCAGGAGCCTCAGATAGAGGACTTCTGGGGGTGGTGAGTGGGAGATAAGCATGGGAACACAGTGAGATGCTGCCTAAAAGAACAAAGAAAAAGGAAACAAGTTACTAATTCCTGAGCATGAGAGCAGGGACAGCAGAGATCTGGCCTGGTGCCAACGACTCACATAGTATCAACTTCTGAGTCTCAGCATACGGGGAGAGCTGGCTCCAGGTTAAAGCACTTGTTGCAAAGGGACCCACACCCAGCACCCACATGGTGGCTCACCACCTCCTCAAACACCAGCGCATGTGGTTCAGAGACACATGAAGGCAAGAAGATAATGAAAAAAGAAAAAAGAGAAGAGCATGGACAATCCTTGCTTCTGGCCAGGGCTCATGCTGCCAAAAAAATAAAAAATAAAAAGGCAGCACACGGGCGAGCACATGTGTCAGTGAGAATGGCAGCAGCACAGACTTGCGGAAGCGACCCAGTAGCTGGAGTGGAACTACTTCCTTCTATAGCACCAACACCGTAGCCGTCCTCCAACCACATGTGTATATTCTCTTACACAGGGCACTGCTAAGGGAGCGAGCCTGCCGTGTCTGCGTAGGCAGTGCGCTGAGGGCTTGGGTCTAAGGGAGCGAGCCTGCCTTGTCTGTGTAGGCAGTGTGCTGAGGGCTTGGGTCCACAGCTGGTGGCTCTATTTTGGGAGGCTCTGAGAATTTGTAGTTTTGGGCTCTGCAAAAGGAGCAGGTCCCTATGGGAGTGCCCTTAGGGACTGTACCCTCTGCAGGCCTCTCTTGTCTCTCTGCCTTTGTCTCCTGCCTGTTGTGATGTGAACATCCTCTGCTCCTGGGGCCAAGATGTACCACTTTCTTACAGGTCCAGAAACATGGACTCATGTTCTGAATCTGTGAGTCCAAATAAGCTACAGGTACCCGGTGCAGGGGCTCAGCAGATGATGCCAAGGGCGGCCTGGCAGGCGGGACGGTAACATGACTGACCTTTCTCATGCTGAAGCCAGTTGTTCTCTAAGTAATACTGGAAGGAACTTTCAAATTCCTTTGGATTATAGTTGGGAATGAGGATGGGAAGAAAAGGCTCTAGGGCTTTAAATCCTTCCTGGAGACAAAAAGATAAATGATGCACAGCGTTAGCTGAGAACCAGATCAACAGAAAGACTGACTTTTCTTTGCTCTGCTCTACAACCACTTGGTTTCCTCCTCAGTCTCCCTCGCTCTCGGCTCCCTGCCTCACCCAGGACTGCATACATGGTGCCTAGTGACTGCTTATATTGTCACGGACATTATATTTAACAAGGAGATAATGAGCGTAGGGGTTTGGGCATTGCCACAAAACCACTAATTCATGAACAGACTGGATATATAGTGAGTATCTGTCTCAAAACAAAAACAAAATAAACCAACTAAAAACATAAAATAATGACAAGGAAAAAAGGAGGACAAGTTTTACACTCACTAATTAAGAATCTACAGTTGGCTGGGCGTGCCAGTGCACACTAATCCCAGATCTTGGGGGGGCCAAGTCAGGGGTCTCTGTGAGTTTGAGGCCTGCCTGATCTATACAGGGAGTTCCAAGTCAGCCAGAGATAGACAGTGAGTCTAGGTCCAGAGTTTACATATTCATACTGTGGCTGGGGAGTCATCTCAGAGGGAGAGGGCTGGTCTAACATTCATAGGACTGGGGTTTAGCTGTCAAAAATCACTAAAGCAGTAAATAGTAAGACTTCCCCAAACAAATCCACCATGTAGCAAAGAAATAATCGTATCAAAAAGAAAATAAATATTTCTATTCATGTTACTATTAATGCAACTTGCAAAAAATGTGAAAGTTGACATTTCTAGAAATGAGGTGAAAAGTAAATATGATATTAATTTCTGTGAAATTATGACAAAATAAAAAAAGATTTTTAAAAAGACGGTGGGGAGGGGGGTATGCCAGGCGTGGTGATGTACACCTTTAATCCCAGCACTTGGGAGGCAGAGGCAGAGGGGGATTTCTGAGTTTGAGGCCAGCCTGGTCTACAGAGTGAGTTCCAGGACAGCCAGGGCTACACAGAGAAATCCTGTCTCAAAAAAAAAAAAAAAAAAAAAAAAAAAAAAAAGACACGGGGTGCTGGAGAGATGGCTCAGTTTTTAAGGGCACTTGTTATTGGAGAGTACTCATGTTTGAATCTTAGTACCCATATGGTGGCTCACAACCATCCATAATTCCAGGTCCCCCGGACCCAACAAGCACATACATGTATTTAGACAAAACATTCATAAGGTAAAATAAAATGAATAAATCTAAAAAAGAAAATTTAAGAGACACAAGGCTAGTGAGATACTTCAGCAGGTAAAGGCATGTACTAGCAAGCCTGATGGTTACTGTTAGACTCCCAGAGCCCACACAATTCCTGCACATTGTACCATGATCTCCACACGGGTGCCACAGCATGTGAAAACCCCCAAAAATATTAAATAAGAAACAGTCTCTTAGATCAGTGGTGCTCAGCCTTCCTAACACTGCGAGCCTTTAATATAGTTCCCTCATGCTGACTCCAACCATAAAATTTTTTTGTTGCTACTTCATAACTGTTGTTTTGTGCTGTTATGAATCCTAATGTAAACATCTGATATGCAGGACATCTGATATGGGATCCCCCTAAAACTAGTTTCGACCCAGGCTGAGAACCGCTGTTGTAGACAGAACGGTTACTCTAAGGGAAGCAGACTTCTCCAGGCTGTGACCTTTCCCAGCAGCTCGTGCGGCAAATAGGCTGTCCTGGACTTAAAGAGAGACCCGGTTTGGCTCAAGCTCACCACGATTGCACCTCCATGCTGAAAAAAAGAAAAAGAGTTGAATTTTAAAAAGATGAAAATAAGAGACATGGCACACAACCGTCTGCAGACGTTCTGAAAACAGTGTCAGGACAGTGTGGCTGAGTGTCAGGACAGTGTGGCTGAGCATAACTGATTGCCAAGAAATCGGTTACTAGTTCTAGATCTGGCTCTGAGAATTAATTACTGCAAGGTCTTTTACTATGTGAGCTTTAGCATGCCTTAAATCCTAGCACCCAGGAGGAAGATCTCTATGAGCTCTAGGGCAGCCAGAGCACGTCTAAAATAAAAATTAGTATCTTAAACGAATAAACATCAGAGAGACAAAGACAGACAGGGAGATAGACAGACAGACAGACAGACAGACACAGACACAC
The DNA here is from genome assembly GCA_019843815.1 of Montemys delectorum. Taxonomy (NCBI): domain Eukaryota; kingdom Metazoa; phylum Chordata; class Mammalia; order Rodentia; family Muridae; genus Montemys; species Montemys delectorum. Next base: position 6,167 of record JADRCD010157222.1, on the reverse strand, counting down.
TCACACTCACACACACACACACACACACATACACACGTGTAAAGAAAGGCACTGTTGGTAAAGAACTTTCTGTTGGGCTGCTCTGTACAACTGTAAACGATATATAAGATAAGCAGGCAGGACACACAGAAGGACACACAGTCCCTGCAAGTCCTGAGCACAAAGGTACTTACCCAGTCATTTCTCACCATTTTCCTTAAATTGTGGATGAGGGAGAGTTCCTCCGGGGCAATCTACATGTTGTCAACAAGAGTGAAGAGGTTATGACTTCTCTGGCTGTTTACCTAAGGAAACTGACTGACAATGATTTTAACAAAGGTTTTAACTGCTGTAATTGTAGTACTTCCTCTGGAGGAAGAGAGGGAGGGAGAAAGGAGAGGAAGCAGCAGGTACTTGGTAACTGTACCAAGTACACCCTCCTCCCTTCCCACTGACTCCATACACAGCTCTGTGTAGACCACAGCTTCCCTTTGAAAACACAGCACTTAGAACCAGGAGGAAGGCAGAGCTCCTGGCGTTTCCTCTGCCTTCTTCTTTCTGACACGTTCCTTTGCTTCGCAATGCATGGTGAAGCAGGCACCATCATGTGCTGGATAGTTTTTTGTCAACGTGACACAAGCCAGGGGTGTTTGGGGAAGAGTGAACATTAGGGGGCTGCCATCTCCATCAGTGGTCGATGGGGGTGAGGGGGAGCGTCCCACAAGGATAGATGTCTGAAGCTACTTCATTGTGTATCTCTTCCCTGCCTTTGCAGTGCTGCAGATGGAGCCAGGCTCTCGCATACACTGCGCATGCATGTACCACATGTGGGACTTACAGCACAGCCACACGGCTGTCTTACAACTCACTATTCTATTGTTGTTGGTTTTTTTTTGTTTGTTTGTTTTTGTTTTTTTTCGAGACAGGGTTTCTCTGTGTAGCCCTGGCTGTCCTGGAACTCACTCTGTAGACCAGGCTGGCCATGAACTCAGAAATCCGTTTGACTCTGCCTCCCAAGTGCTGCGATTAAAGGCGTGTGCCACCACCGCCTGACTCTATTGGCTCTGTTGTTGTTGTTAAAGATTTATTGATTTTTATGTATATGAGTGTTTTTCCTGAATGCATGCATGTGTCCATGGCGGAGACCCTGGAAGTAGAGTGATACAAGGTTGTGAACTGTCCACTGGCTGCTAGGAACCATACCTGGATCCGCAGCTAGAGCCCCAGTGCTGTTAACCAGTCATCTAAGGTTCCATCTCCATATAATTCAAAACCTTCTCTGGTCCCACAGAGGAGAGCCTCAGACCTTGTCCAGGACAGAATCAGAGAAAACAAAACACTCCTACCAAGGTTCTATCTTCTCTTTTCAGCGTGGTCCTTCCCCAGAGGGCATTGACTCCATCCACAGCCACCAGGAGGTGAAAGAGCCCCAGGGCACTCTGAGTTTTCAGCTCCTTCATCACAACCCCAACAGCATCAGTGGCATTCCTCACTCGGGTTAGGCCCTGTGGGGAGAGGCAGGGCTGTACCGATCAATGCCTTCTCTGGGTAGGACTCGGTGTAACTGGTATTTTGGTGTTCCGTGTACCTGTTCGACAACTTCTCCCAGAGGACTGCCTTTCTCAGTGCTTTCTCTCTTATTCCAAACATACTTCTCTTGAACTTTTATCTAAATGGCAAAAACAAAATAAGAAAATAAAACAGGCTGTTCGCTTAGGCCTAAGCTGTTCCAAATCAGGAAGGCACAGGAGTCAGCTGAACCACAGGAGGTGCAATGCAGAAATAAAAGACTTGTAACCTCTTCCTGGAGCTTTGTGTGGGGTGGGTGAGGGTTGGGGGTTGGGGGTTGGGGGGGGGGGTAAGTGCTCTTTCCGAAAGCTACACCTAAGTACTGGCACTCACATTTTCAAAATGACATTTCTCTATCTGTGTATGTGTGTGTGTGTGTGTGTATAGTGGGTGCATGTGAGCCATGATGCAGGTGTGGAGGTCACAGACAACTTGCCCATCGTGTAGCTCCTTGGATTCTACCTCAGGTTATGAGGAACAATGCTAAGAGCTCCATGGGCTGCGCCATGGGCTCTGTGAGTCTTCACACTTACAGTGGTAAGGCCGTAGTGGAGAGCTCACTCTAAGACTAGATGATGGTTTGGCTTTCCTGATTGAGGCAGAAGGACTGTAAGTTTAAGTCTCGCCTGGGGTACATAGCAGGCTCAGAGCCAGCCCAATCTACTTAGCAAATGAATAAATCAAAACTGGAGTGAATAATCCTCACTCTGACATTTCTCGTTTATCTGGAGGAAAACCTTTCTGTTGTAAAAGATTCAAGGTTTTCTCAGCAACAATAAAAATCAGTCTAGACTTTTATTTTACTAGCCACTGAGTAAACAGCTTACTGCAGCCACTTCTTTAAGTTATGAGCCCACTGTGAGCCAAAAATATGAAAGAGATACAAAATGGCTTATTTATTCTTGATTACAGTGCCAATTCTCCACAGTGTATCAACTCCTCAAGGCACAAAGAAGACAAAATCATCTCCCACAACATTCCCGGAGCCAGTCACCTGACTCAGGAAGCGCTCGTTGGTAGTTTTGAAATTCTTCAGCCAGGTAGAGGCCTCTAAGGGTTGGTCAAAGCGTTCTTTGTTGTAAGTGGACTGTAGGAGCTCCCGGCAGTTTTTCACCCAAAGATGAGCTAAAAATGGATAAGAAAACAAATTAGGAACTGCTGAAGAAACTTGAGATACTGTACGTTTTTTTGTAAAAGAAGAATTGATTTCTTTCATTTTGTATTATGGATCCCTTTGTACTAGAGGTACAGATGTCCTGAATGGCTGTATCGATGCAAGAACAGCCAGTGTTCTTACCTGCTGAACCATCTGTCTAGCCCTACAAATGACTGTTTAAATGATGAGAAACATTTAAAAAAAAAAAAAGAAAGAAAGAAAAAAAAAGAACATATTTTTGTGCGGTGGTACTGGGGCCTGGTCCTCTATGTTCCTGACCTTAGACTGGACATTACATTATAACCATGTTCTTTTTTTCCCCAAAGACTTATTTATTATTATATGTAAGTACCCTGCAGCTGTCTTCAGACACACCAGAAGAGGGCGTCAGATCTCATTACAGGTGGTTGTGAGCCACCATGTGGTTGCTGGGATTTTTTTTTTTTCTTTCGAGACAGGGTTTCTCTGTGAAGCCCTGGCTGTCCTGGAACTTACTCTGTAGACCAGGCTGGCCTTGAACTCAGAAATCTGCCTGCCTCTGCCTCCCAAGTGCTGGGATTTGGGATTAAAGGTGTGTACCACCACCACCGGGCGGTTGCTGGGATTTTAACTCAGGATCTTCGGTAGAACAGCCAGTGCTCTTACCCGCTGAGCCATCTCGCCAGCTCTATAACCATGTTCTTGATCTTAGACTGGACATTACATTACAATCAGTACATAAGACATCAAGTGGGCTACTGTTTCTGCTTACTGTTAATTTTTAAAGGCAAATTAGAAAATGTGGATACTGGGGCTGGAGAGATGGCTCAGGGGTTAAGAGCACTGACTGTTCTTCTAGAGGTCCTGAGTTCAATTCCCAGCATCCACATGGTGGCTCACAACCATCTGCAATGGGGTCCCATGCCCTCTTCTGGTGTGTCTGAAGGCAGCTACAGTGTACTCATATAAAAATAAATCTTTTTTTTTTTTCCAAATTTTTTATTTATTTTATTTATATGAGTACACTGTAGCTCTCTTCAGACACATCAGAAGAGGGCGTCAATCTCATTACAGATGGTTGTGAGCCACCATGTGGTTGCTGGGAATTGAACTCAGGACCTCTGGAAGAGCAGTCCGTGCTCTTAACCACTAAGCCATCTCTCCAGCCCCCTAAAAATAAATCTTAAAAAAAGAAAAAGAAAAAAGAAAATGTGGATATTTAAACTTTGAACAAAAGAGGATCTGTGCAAAGCACGATGATTCAAATCTATACTGAATAACTCTAAAGTGTCAAGGAATGCTGAGGACCTCTGGATATTCAAAATAGTAACTGACAAAAACCCCAAACCAAAGCGATATGTGTTCGATATGTGTTGGCGGCTGACCCTTGGGAGGTGGGAGCAGCTTTGTTTCAGCTCAGGAATTCCGAGTCAGCAAGGGTAGTAGAGTATGGCCACTGTCTCCTGAGTAGTCACAGTACTGCCCACAGCACGGCGGCTGCCCGGCAGAGAAGGCAGACAGGAAGTCCTCACCATCTGGGATGTGCAGGATCAGCCAGTCATGTTTTGCACAGAAATGAACTGCATGGCAGAGACTGAGGGTCTTTCCTGTCCCCTTCTCCCCATCTGAAGCGTATGTTAAAGGAAACATCAGAGGCAACATGTTTCCCATCAACAGCACTTCTCGCCCACTGTGTTGGTGCAAGTCTTCAATCACAGCACTCAGGAGAGGTATTGGCAGGCAGCTCTGGTCAAGTGTGAGGCCAGCCAGGGCTACAGCGTGGGTGTGTCTCACAAAAGGATACAGAGAAGATAGCGCACAGCTGGATGAGCAAAGTTGGTATTCTTCAGGTAGCTCAGAAGCTCGAGAGCTGGCTTCCTGACCATCAGACAAGCCTCGCCGAAAGTCTTCACCTAAGCAAACAGAAGAACAAGGTGGGCATGGAACTCCGAGCCATTGCAACCACGCGCACGCTCATCGAGACCTGGCAAACCAGGCCCCTGTATCCAGGTATGAGCACTTTGGTTAAAGCTAAAAAATCAACCCATGCATTTTAGTTGATATCGGAGGTATATTGTTTCATATCAAGAAACAAATAGCTAGCTTCTGATGCTTCTTCATCGTTTGTGTTTTATTTTGTGACAAGGGGAATGAAATCCATACCAGGCAAATGGATGCAAGCACCCCACCCTACTACTAACCTAGACCTCAGATCCACCGCGGTTGCTTTTATATAAAGACCCCTCCCTCCCAGACGAACTGTACTGGTGCCCTGCCTCTAATCCCAACAACAACTTTGATGACAATGTTGGTATGGTCTAGAAGTTAATTCCTTTCTTTTCTCTTCTTTTGTATTTTTGAGGCAGGGTTTCTCGGTGTAGCCCTGGCTGCCTCCGTCCCAGCTGCTGGGATCCAATCGGTGTGCTACCACTGCTCAGTTTCCTTTCTAATATTATTCCTCCATCAGTTAGACAACTTGCTTGCTGCTAAGCCCAATGCCCTGCGTGTGATTTCTAGAAGGACAAGGTGGAGAGAACCAATTCCCCAAACTGTCCTCACATCCAAACATGAGGTGGGTCAAGTGCTACCACCTCTGACAATAAAAAATCAAAAAAACGCCAGGCAGTGGTGGCGCACGCCTTTAATCCCAGCACTTGGGAGGGGGAGGCAGGTGGCTTTCTGAGTTCGAGGCCAGCCTGGTCTACAGAGTGAGTTCCAGGACAGCCAGGGCTACACAGAGAAATCCTGTCTTGAAAAAAACCAAAAAAAAAAAAAATCAAAAAAACATATTGAGAAAAATGCTTCATGTCTAGGACCAGGTGTGGTGGTAGATACCTATTATACTAGCACTAAGGAGGCTGAGACAGGAAGATTGCTACAAATTGGAGGCTAGCCAAGAAAACATAGTGGTACCCTTTAGAGGATAATGACCCCACAACAATACCAATCACCCAAACAAAAACAAAATTCAAAAACACCACCCCAAACAACCCCACCTCCCAATAAAAAAACGAGAGCAACAACACAAAGAAGAATCGGGGCCTGAGACAGTGCCGGGGGTAAAGGCTCTGAGTAAGTATGAGAACCAGAGTTTAAGCTCCAACACCCATAAACAATATCTGGGCATAGGAGTGTGCTTGCAGTCCGAGCAGCAGAGCGGCAGAAGGTAGACAGATGCCTGAGGCTCTGTCACCAGCCAGTGGCTTACTAGCAAGGGCCAGGCCTCAGGCCTTGTTGAAAAGGAAAGGGGGTGGTGGGGCTGGAAGGATGCTCTGTAATTAAGAACAGCGGGTGGCTGTTCTTCCAGAGGCACCAGGTTCGATCCTCAGCACCTAAGTGGTTGCTCACAACTGTCTATCAGAGGATCCTGCACCCACACCAGGATTCTTCTGGCATGGAAAACATGGAATACACAGTCAAACATGAAGATAAAACACCCCTATACAAAAAAAAAAAAAAAAAAAAAAAAAAAAAAAAAAAAAAA
>JADRCD010157220.1:0-10550 GCA_019843815.1 Montemys delectorum | reverse complement strand
TGTGTGTGTATGTGTGTGTATGTGTGTGTATGTGTGTGTGTGTGTGTGTGTGTAGTTGTGGTATATTTTAATACAGTTTTTTTTCCTGGTACTTTGGGTGAACCAAGAGCCTGGGACATACAAGGCAAGTGCTTTCCTACTGAAGTGTATCTCAGCCTTGAGAAATGGTCTCACTAAGCTGCTCAGGCTGGCCTTGAACTCACTCTGTATGCGGCCCAGGAAGGCCTCAAATTTTCAGTCCTCCTGTCCTAGGCTCCCCAATATCTGGAATTATGGACTTGTGCCACCAGGCTCAGCTTTTAAAATACAGTGTTTTGAAGTTTCCCTTAACAGTGTGACAGCAGGCTTTTTATTTATTCAAGGGCGCAACGAAGACCTGCTCATATGTTTTAATCCAGAATTCCTTTATCAGTACATTGTGTTTAAGAACTGGATTTTAGTGCCTTGAGTGCTGTGACTAGCCATGTCAATACACAGGACCGGAGAATATTGTTTAAATAGCTAGGAGGGTCTCTAGAAGCAACGTCTGGAGATTATAGTCAGTGAAGTTAGGCAGTCATTTGGGAAGTATGCAAGCTTAGTCTAAAGGCTTGGAGAGAGTCGGTTTTCTGTGTCACTTTCTAACATACAGATTTTCAAGTCCACAGTTTGCTGGGAGGGAAATGGTTATGCCTAAAAACCTTTTATTTAATATGTCCCTAGTATATGAAGGTAGGACAAGTAACTAGTAATAATTTTGCTTAAAAATTACTCACTAAATCAGTGGTGCTCAACTGCCCCAAAGCTGCTACCCTTTAATACAGTTCCTCATGTTGAGGTGACCTGCAGCTATAAGATTAGTCCCATGGCTACTTCATAACTTTAATTTTGCTTCTGTTATGAATTACAGTGCAGATGGATGATACACAGACTCTCTAATATCCGACCCCCATGAAGGGATCTAACCCCCAAAGGGGTCACGACTGACAGGTTGAAAACCGTTGCACTAGATTAATTAAGATTCTGCGTTCCTTAGTGAGTGTCCTTCTCGAGGTGTGCCTTTAGTTTGGAGCGTGGATGAAGAAGATGCAGAGAGATTTACCTTGCCTTCTGCGGCAGTTAGGACCATTAATTATCGAGTCGTTGTTACTTGCTTTTAAACAGTTTGATAATACAGCCTGCTGTTCTTCCCAGTATTTTTACTTATGTGGCTCTCTAGGAGCATCTATGCCAGTGACGTTGGTTTCAGGCATAACAGGTTGAGTTCAGATGAAGCGAGGAGGGAGTGAAAGTGGCTCTAGAGCAGTGATCTTCAAACCCGATGCTGTTTTCTTTCTCAGTGGTACTTGGGTTCCAGGTTCTGTCCTGGTGAATCTGATGAGGTTCCGCCCACCTAAGGTTCTCGTTCCTGGAACAGTGGCAGGATGAGCAAAGACACTAATGCCTGTGTACCTTGAAGGGCAAAGGAAGAAAGGCTAGGTGGAAGCAGACCGAATAGGTGACCAAGGAATGTGGGGTTCAGCTTGATGCAGCCTTCCAGGAAGAGGAGACTCTGGGGTAAAAGGCCTTGACATGTGTTGTTACCATCAGGGAGCCCTTGTGGCCAGGGAGGGAGGGAGGGAGGGAGGGAGGGAAATGAGGCTGGAGAGATGGGGAGGGCTACTTCTTGCTGGAGTGTAGAGACTTGTGGTGAGGGATTTAAATTTTAATCCTAGAATGATGGGAGGTCTTAGGAGGGCTGGCCTGTCTGCTCTCTCCCCCTCCCCCCTTCCCTTCTAGAGAGTTTTGGACAGGGCAGGGAAGGATGTGATAGGGTTTATCTTTCAAAAGAATCATTTTGGCTTGTGGGTTTTCAGGAGCTTGTCATGTGCGAGGCCGTCCCAGGTTACTTTATGTTTGTCAGTTCAAACAGTCGGCAGTCCAAAGGTGAACATTATTACTGTTCAGTTTTCTTACTAATTTATCTAATTTATTAATTGATATCTAATTACGTGTCTATGGAGTGTAGTCAATGTAGAGGTCAGAGGACAGCTTCTCAGATTGTCAGTCCTGGGTGCCTGCACCTCTACCCACTGAACCATCTCTACAGTCTATTACTGTCATTCTGCGTCATAGACGGGGGTTGTCAAAGCAGGGGACTGTGAGATGCTCGTCCAAGGTCACACAGTCAGACAGATCCTCTCTATAGCATGCTAACCTCAGCCCCTCACTCCAATACCGCAGGCAGGAGCGCCGGTGGAGACCAGGGAGGAAGCCCCGTTAGAAGCCTGATCATTAGGCTGGGCCCCCCCCCGGAGAGGGGAAGAGGTGGATTCATCCCTGCGTAAGATGCTTTCTCTGTGAGGTGCACTGTTTTGTTTTTTTTTTTTTTATATACCTGACAGAGGAAGATATGCCGATTAGAGAAGGGCAGCCCTTTCTTACCACTTAGCGTTCATTTACACTCACTGAAAGGACGACTTGGAGTGTAGGCTGTCAGGATGCTTTTGAGCTTTCACGGAAAAAGGATACCGAAGTAATACACCACAGTGTGCTGCGAGCTGAATCTTCTGACTTTTAGCGTGGGGTAGTGCCATATTGGTGGAGTAGGAAGCCTGGGGAAGGTTATGTGTTTAGGGTAGGGCTTAGGACTCGAGATCTAGAAAATGAATCCTGAGACCTCGCTCAGTAATCATACCGTAGCAAGGTTGCCTGGGGGTGGTGTTAAACATTTAGCTGTGTAGTTTTTCTGTATTTCAGTTTTTTTTATCCTTAGTTCAAGGAGAATAGAATTTGTGTCTTGTGTAGCTATGGTGGTATATGCCTTCAATTCCAGAATGAGGAAGGCAGTTCTGGGCCTGAGAGGAGTACATAGTGAGAGCCTGTCTCCAAAAAAAAAAAAAAAAAAAAGAAAGAAAGAAAGAAAGATAGTCAGAAATGGGTGTTGAGTCGATACACTGAGCTAATGTAGAGGGCCCAGAACATAGTACCTGACTAGCAGTACATAAGACAGTTTGCTTTGCTTATTGTTTTTATGATTAGTCATCGGAATAGAGATTTGGATAGAAAGGAAAATTCAAGGTCAGGCTCAGGAAAAGGTTAGGCCAGATATGCAAATTTAGGTATCTTTTCGAGGATAGCTGCTGTTTCATTTGGTAGGCTGGACAGTGACTATGGATGCAGAAGAACAGAGAGAGGTACTGGGGGGGACTCTTGGCAAGGAGTCCACAGGGGAGGGGGTGCCGGACTACGCTGCTGAAGAAGGCGAGCAGGAGGGTCCAGTGGTCAGGAGTCTAGAACATGAATGATCTGGTGCTTCTCAGTCTTAGGGGCAGGTCTGGAAAATATTTCCTTGGATTTAATGAGAGGCAGGCCATCAATGACCTTGGTGGGTTTTCGAGCAGTGGGGAGGAGGGGCATTCGGAACACTTAAATGTGGATGACTCTCTAAAGGAATCTTTCTTTAGAGAGAGCAGACTCACGAAACTCAACCTGGGTGCTAGGCTCCTGCGCATCCTGCTTTGGATAGTGATGGATATGTTCTTGACCTGGTTGGAATGAACATTGCAGGAAGCAAGGCCTTGAGAAGGTGACAGGGACTGAAGGAGAAAGGATGTTCAGTCCCAGCAGAGAGGTCGCTGCTGCATTCGGTTCACTCAGATGGATTGGGAAGACTTGCTGCCTGGACTAAGAAGAATGGTATAGAATTTAGAATTTTTTTTTTTTTTTTAAACAAGCGAACATGCCTTGTGGCTTTCTTATGAGAGATTTGTATACAATGGAATTTTTCTTTATAAAAAAGTTCCCTTGTCTCTAAGTGTCCTCCGTGGAAGGAGGGTTAAGAGCCAAATTTATCAGATGTGGCCCTGATGAGCAAACCTGACATCTGAATGCCGTCGTCCATACGGACGGAATGTCCCCCAGCCCCAGAGGAAGGCAACATGGGGAATGCTGACACAGTCATGCCCACCGTGTTCGACAAAGCTCCCGTTAGGTTGATGGCATACCTTGCCTTAGCGGAAGGAGCCTTATGATTGTCTCGTTGGAGGTTTGAAGGTGGGGCTGGGTGGACAGACATGTAGGGACAGGTGGTTCAGGCAGGGCAGGTTTTTAAATCACAGGCAAAGCTTTCACATAATGCGGGGTCAGAATTGTAGAGGTGGGCAAAGACAGAAGACAGAGGGTACAGGACTGGATTCAGGAAGAGGAGAGATGAAGCAGAAAACACTAACTCAGACCGCTTTCCCTGCTAACCCCTCATGACAGCATCCTCAGAGGGGGCAGGATTTCACTGTGCACGCGATGGGTTCTGCAGCAGACACCAGCAGTGTCCTTTGATTCAGTCCAGTTGGATCCTGTCTGCCTGGAGACGGTAGATCCCCTAGGCTAAGTAAGGGCTCTGTCCTTAAGATGGTCTCCTCTTCAGGCTTTTTTTTTTTTTTTTGATTTGGACCTCTGGAACTTCTGACTGACCACTGGTAAGTCAGGATTTTCACAACCCCTCCTCACAGAGACTCCCAGAAAGTAACTACTTTATTCACATTTACAGTTTCTTATTGAGGGTATTTGGGAGCACACAAACACAAAGCCTATGAAGAAGTTCCAAGTGGGTTCTGGAAGGGTACTACACATAGAAACTTTGACCCTCTGGAACTTTGTAGCATGTGGGTGAGTTCTCCTTTAGCTTCCCATGAGCTGTCCGGAAGCTCCAACCCTGTCTTGTAGCCGCTATCACCTGCTTGTGGCACAGGTACCTCTCTGATAGCATGTGTGGAAGCCCAGCAGGGTCTGTCTGGTCAGCCTTCTTGGTTTGTCCTCCACCCTTAAAAATATATAGATCACACATATTTCCTTGAAATCCCATGTATTTTGTTTGTTTCTTTGCCTTTTGAGGCAGGATCTCGCTATGTAGTCAGGCTGATCTTGAACTCACTAAGACACAGCAGCCTCAGCCTCCTGGGTGCTGGAATTAAAGGTATGCACCATGTCCTAGTTAGGGTTACTATTGCTATGGTAAAACGCCATGACCATAAGTAACTTGGGGAGGAAAGGGTTTATTTGGCTTATACTTCCATATGGCTATTCGTTGTTGAAGGAAGTCAGGACAGGAACTCACACTGGTCAGGAGCCTGGAAGCAGGAGCTGATACAGAGGCCATGGAGGGGTACTGCTGACTGGCTTGCTCACCATGACTTGCTCAGCCTACTTCCTTATAGAACCCAAGACCACCAGCCCAGGGCTGGCCCATCCCACAATGGCTGTCAATCACTGATTAAGACTATGCCCAACAGGCTTGCCTACATCCAGATCCTCTGGAGGCATTTCTTAATCGGGGCTCCCTCCTCTCTGATGGACTCCAGTTTGTGTCAGCTTGACATTAAACTCGCCAGCACAAGCACCATGCCCGTCTCACGAGTATTTTGATCATAGTCATTTAACTCTTCCTTCTAGCTTCTCCCAGACACCTCCTACCTGTCTGTCCCCATCCCTTCCAACTTCTTGCTCTCCCCCCCTCAAATAATCCAGTGAGTCCAGTTTGCACTGATCATATATTGGTAGTTATGGGGCCATTCACTGGAGTCTGGTTGACCTACTAGGGCCCCACCTTTTAAAAACAATTTGTCATTCCCTGCCCCAGAAGCCATTTAACTATCAGTGGTTTTTCTCTGTTTTAAATTTTTGTTTTTGTTTTTGTATTTTTCGAGACTGGGTTTCTCCATGTAGCCCTGGCTGTCCTAGAACTCACTCTGTAGACTAGGCTGGCCTCGAACTCAGAAATCCACCTGCCTCTGCCTCCCAAGTGCTGGGATTAAAGGCGTGCGCCACCACCGCCTGGATTTCTGTTTTAAATTTATTTTATTTATTTTTATTTATATGTGTGTGTATTCAAGAGAGACAGACAGACAGAGACAGAGGGAAAGACAGAGAGATAGAGAGAGAAAACACAAAGAGAGGTTAAGAAGCTCTTGTAACACTGAGTGCGATGCTAAGGGCCAGAGGAGTCTGGGAATCTTCAGTGATGGACATTTTGTAGCAGATTACCCACTAGTATATAGTGGATAGCATTTGTTTCTACTTAAGTGGTCTTTGAAATATATCATCACATGCCTGGTGGTGGTGGTGGAGGCATACACCTTTAATCCCAGTACTCGGGAAGCAGAGGTAGGTGGTTTTCTGTGAGTTGGAGGCCAGCCTGGTCTGCAGACCAAGTCTCAGGATGCTCAGGGCTACACAGAGAGACCTTGACTCAAACAAACAAAAACAAAGTGAAATATCACATGCCGTCTGTAAGTCGCAGAGTTTCCAGGCTTTGAACTGGCAGAGCTGGTGCTGCTTAAGGAAGGTCAGGTCATCGCACCTGGCTCATGCACCGTACCGCCGACCCTCGTAGGAGATTCCCATGGCTGGTGTTTTTCAGGTCAACCCTGAAAGAGAGACTCAGAGATATGTTGGGAAAGCTGGATGGTAGCTCGCAGTTACTAAGCTCCTGTGTGTCACTCGTGGTCAGTCTCGTCAGATCCTCATGCTGATCTCTGGAGGACACAGTTACGTGGGACTGCCACCGCCGGGCCCTTCTCATTGCTGGGAACTTGCACAAAGGGCTTACCCAAGTGGCTGCCTGCCCAGTCTCCCTTTTTCTACTATGTGTCCTTTCCGTTTGTTCTTGACTAGCAGCCAAGCCTGACCTCTTAATGCAAGGCACATCACGTCACTCTCCTGCTTGGAACCCTGCACCTGTTCCATCTCAGGTGTTCCCAGTGGTCCCTCTGTCTCCTACCCCCAGGCTGCCCTTAGCCTCTAGTCTCCTGTCTCGTCTTTTTGCACACATTTTTGCAGAGGGGTGCATGCTCTGTCACCCCTCTGATTATCATTGTCATCTTCTCTGCCCCTAACTTCATTCACATACAACTTGCCTGGCAGGAACAGAGACCCTGGAAAGCAGGGCTGTTGTGATAACTACCCTGAGACCCAGAGCAATGGCTGGCAGATGGCAGGTACTTTTAAATCCTTGCCGACTGGGGCAGTGACTTTCTTATTCTTTCCGTAGGTGGTGAGCGATAGAGCCTGGATTGAGGAAGTTGTCTGCCTCTGCAAACGTATGCTTTCCTGCCTTACACACTGCCCCCCACACCCTACTGTACTTGCTGAATCAGTCATATATTTATGCCCATATGCCTGTGTTATCTCTAGACTTCCTTGCTTTTCTTTGTAGAATAGAAACATTTACAAAACACTCAAAATTGTTATAAAATCACAAAGTACAACATTGTAAATTAATCTGTTGAAAACAGGGTGCTCACATCCTGAAGGAAAAAAAAAAAAGTTGTGCCTCAACATCATCATCTTACACTGTTGGGCGGCATGTGGTTGAGATGCATTCCCTTAAGTGATTAGCAGCATTGAAAGTCAGATGCTCCAGGAGGTTTTAGAAAAAAGCAGCCAGACAGAATGAAAAAAAAATCTATGTGATTCAACTGTGCAGGCTTACAGGAATTAAAATTGGAGACAGTGTAGCTTATCAGCTGCTTGGTGGGGAACCAAGCAGGAGAGTGCTCCAGAATTTAGGGACTTGTCGGGAATAATCCAGGCTTGGTTCTGAATCTGCCCCAGCTTCCTTGAATGTAAAACGGAGATGCTGAAGTGGTGGCTTCCAAGGCTCATTCCCGTTAAGGACCTGTGTCAGTAAGAGCGAAAGAACTCTCTGAGAGTTCTGGGGCACTATTCGTTGTAGAAGTCCTGTGCAAGCGTGGTTAACAGCATGTACCATGACCCTCACGTCCCGGCCTCTAAGGTTCATACAGGGCATGCAGGTGTCCCATTGGGTCTATGACTATTAAAAGGGTGTAGTGTTCCAAGAGGGATCTGAGGAGTTGAGCAGGGTTAGGCAGGATCGAAGGAGGTGAAATAAGGGACTCTGGTGTTGTGTGGAAATAGGAGACTGACCTCAGAGAGCCAGACTTGGTCAATCCTTTTGCATCTCATTTGGTACAAAGGGGTTATTAGGTTGTCTGTTGTCTTGAACTTAGCAGTTCTCTGAGTTTGGAGTTCATTAAGATAATCAATTAAGATTTAGTTGTCCCCTTTTCTACATTATTTACCAATTGGGCTAGAAAACAAAATCAGAAAGTCACACAGGTTTCCTGTACTTTTGCTTATGGGCAGTGCACATAAATACAGACTGTTGTTGTTGTTAAAAAGTACAACTCAAGTTCACTGACCTCATGATGGTTAGCCTACCTTAGCAAAGTCAATTCTATTGAGAAAAGGGATTTATTCGAGGGTGTTGGGAACCTGACCTCAGAGCCCTTCCAATCTGATGCCTCTTATGCTTTGTTTATTTTTCTCCGTACCAGGCACCTTCTTCCTCAGCCTTTTTTTTTTTCTCCTGAGGTAGAATCTGGTGGTGGGTGCTGAATTGGCAATGCCTGTCACCCCTATGATCCTGGCTACACAAGAGCAGGTAGAATTCTCTCTGCTGCGTCAGACAGAAGGCACACACTACCTGGGTGGCCCCTGACATGACCACCCCTCTCCCCCAAACACACCTCACATAAGAATGAGAGAAAGTCTTAGTGTGAATCTACGCATGTTCTAGGTCAGAGTACACATGGCCTGAGACCTATCTGTATGAAGGTAAAGAGAGTCAGGTACTTGGGCCATAGTTCAAGGTGCAATGACCTGATTGTTCATGTCCACACTAGATGGGAGGAAAATTAGTTGCATCAAGTGCATGTTTCTTAGTGTCCATGAATACACATTGATTTCTTTCTGGGGAAATATCCACCCAAAATAACAATAGAGCTAAATTGTTATTCTAGAACTGAATTTATCATTTTGTATTTGGGTTTATTAATTTTTTTCTGTGTAACATAGTGTTCTTTTGTGGAATACCCCCAGGGAATTATTTATCCTTTCATAATACATTGAAAATTTATTTTCATTAAAACTCTATCTAAACTTTTACAGAATCGCATGCAGTAAATGTCCGTTGTCGTTTGAACTCCCAGTTCGAAGAAGGTAGTGGCATGATAGTCAGTGGTAGATAACTGGTGCAGTTAGAAGCTGGTCTGGGGAATTGAAGCTGCATTTTTGTTCCCTAAGACATGGAATTGAGAAGAATGAGTCATAAGGGTGTCAGAGCTACACTTGAGATCACAGAGTTCAACCTAGATTTCACCATTGCTGAAAAAAATTGGCTTGCATAACATCTCCACTGGCTTCTGGAAGGGCTCCGAGGAAAACCTCTGTCTGGATTCTGCTAACCAGCTGTCCTTTGGCACTTATGCCATAGAGCGACCAGGAGCAGAGACACTGACTTCTGCTCTGGGGATTTTCCCCTCTGTATTTCTTGGTACCTCATAGTAGATGGTTATCGCCCACATGCAGATGCCTGAGTGGCATATTGGATCATTTCACAGAAACACTCTCTGTTCTTTAATTTCTTCCCTCTAGTGAAACTGTATAAGGAAAATGAGTATATTTCCACAGAGAAAGCCGGTGCTGTGAAACCTGCAGGGCAGTGCCTCTTGTGCATGCCTCGAATGTAGTTCCCAGTCTGCTTGCCTGAAGTTCTCCCTGTGTTGATGAGCTGTAGACACACATGGGATGGGTGTGAAGGGCACACCCTTAGTGGGCTTAGGTTTGTTTATTCCTGAAGACTCTGGTTGGAGCAAAGGGTGTGTGTGTGTGTGTGTGTGTGTGTGTGTGTGTGTGTCTTATTTTCTTTGCAGCAATTTTGAGCATGGAGATTCACCCAACTGTGCTAGCTGTGTTACCTGAAAGCTTGACAGAGCAGCGCCGTGCAGACATAAGGTCAGCCCCATGTCATGTCACAGTCCATCCAAGAATTGATCCAGGAATTTTCTCCATCTTATTGACTGCTGAAAGAAGCAATACATAACGCAAACAGGATCAAATTGTCTGAAGGTTAATTTTCAGAGTGCTCTGGGAAGATGAGGCAGAAAATGAAGTAGCTTGTTTCAGTGAAGAGATTTTCTTGCAGGTCTGGCTTGTAGCAATGTTACCGTGGTCCAATTTTGGTGCATGCCGTCGCCTGGAGTGCTCTCCATGTCTGATTCCATTGCAGCTCCTGCCGTAGGCCGTCTGCACGCAGTCTCTAGAGTCCCTTCCGCCAACCCTAAGGCATCTTCGTGAAGCAGGTCCTCGGTAGACTTCAGTGCAGAGTGTACGTTCCCTCACGTGCTTCTAAGGTTCACCCACCCTGCAGGCCTGCAGGGGTCTGCCCTGTGGTTGTGTGGACGCAACACATGCTGGTCATCCCTTACCCGACATGCGCTTTAGGCTGTTTTCTGCTTTGTAATTATTGCAAATGGTGCTACTTCAAACAGTAACAAAATGGCTTTGTGTGGACCTGCTTTTCTATTTCTGCCCAGGGGATTGGTTCTCCATTGCTTTCTATGGAGGATTTCTCTGAACTCTGTACCTTGGTTGTTTCCCGCATGAATTATCTTGACCATAATGTTGAACAGAAGCTATGTAGGTTTCTTAAAATGGCAGTCTTATGTCAGATTCTTAGCTCTGTGTGTGTGTGTGTGGTGTGTGTGTGTGTGTGTGTGTGTGTGTGTGTGTGT
>JADRCD010157217.1:0-15373 GCA_019843815.1 Montemys delectorum | reverse complement strand
ACACACACACACACACACACACACACACACACACACATATCTACTCACAAGATGAAATACAACTGCACACACACACACACACAATTACACATGAACTCACAAGAGCAAGTACATTTGTACACATACACACATGCACTCACAAGTGAAAGTACACCTGCACACCCACACATTCACACACTTACACATGCACTCACAAGTGAAAGTACACCTGCATACACACATACACACTTACACATGCACTTAACAAGAGCAAGTACACCTGCACACACACATACTTACGAGCAAATATACCTGCATGCACATACACACACATATGCCCGAATGCACACACATGTGTGAACTTGAGCAAGATAAAGCAGGCTGGAGAAAGAGGATGAAAAAGCTTAAGACCCAAGACCCAGAAGGTTCCTGCTAGACACTGAAAAGACTTTTAAGAGACAACTGCCCAGTTGGAATTGGAGATGAAAGAGTGTTTCTCTCTCACAGAACATGTGGAATGTTGATTTATCAAGCTGGCCTGAAATAGTTGTGGGGAGACAATATCTAAATAGATGTGTCTTCTCTGGGAGTGGAGGTGTGCCTCAGGTTAGAGCTCTTAGGGAAATTCTAGTTACACACCTTCACTTCATAGTTGGGTCAGTTGTATAATTAACCTCTCCAACCTGTGTCTCCTCATGTGTAAACACTGGGCGCTGATTCATGGTGTTGGAATGGCTCTATGGAAGGAGGTTGCAAAGAAGTTAGAGTAGCTGTGGTACTCCCTAAGCGCTCTGCAGATGGGTTCTATGACCCATACTGAACAAGGGTGACACTGACTGAGGGTGATGCTGCTGAAGGGAATGGACCATGAGATCGACAGCTAGAGGTTTCCAAATCTTAAAAGCCACAAAACTCATTAGGAGACACCAGCCACACAGGTTCACCTGTGTATAAGACTTTCACATTATGTTTGATCCCCAAGAAGTTAAATATTCACAGGTAGACAGAAAAATGTAAAAATACCATAGAACCAGTCAGCATTCTGGGGTCAAAAAAAAGTTAATGAAGGGTCCCTGTTGGCCTGTACAGGTGGGATTGAAGGAATTGAAGATGTTTCAGTGTCCTGAAATAGCAATACTAAGAAGCCTCCTCTCTCACTGGGATATGCCACTGGGGGTGGAGAGGGATGGATTGGAGAGCTGCTGTTATTCCTGGCACTCTGCCAGAATAGCAGATAACTGGGCTTGATGGTGGGATAGGGTGGGGGACATGGTCACTGCCAGATTTGCTACACAGAGAAAGGAGGCAGCAAGCCAAATCTACCAGCCTGACTATTTCCTTAGCTTTCAAGGATGTAGAAATGTATTGGTTTACAAAGTGTGGTGAGCACATGAGGTCTCACATGCTTGGTAGGTCTGGTTCATCTGGCTCGAACTCTCCTTCCGCTTCAGAGCTGAGCCAACACTGCTGATAATATGTTACTGGCTCTAAAACTTAACTACACATTGGAATCACATAGGTAGATTTATGAACTGCTAGTGACTACATTTTGCCCCTAGAGAATCTTAATTTAATTGGTCTGGAGACCCCCAAGTAGCTTTAAGATATAGCAAAGCTTGAGAATGACTGCCCTATATTGAAATCAGCTGGGAATCGCCAGGCTCATTAAGTGAGCACATGCATATCATACAGGCTTTCATTAAACCAGAAGGAGATAGAGCTGAGACAAGCTAGAATTGTATTTAAATCTAATATAATTACATTCAGGTAAATTTTTAAAATTACTTCTTATGTTCCATTGGCTGCATTTCAAATTTTAAAAGATGCATGTGTCTAGTTTCTGTCTTTTGAGCCATACAGAACATTATGGAAAGTTCTATGAATCAACTCTAAGAAACCGGCAGGACTTCTAAGCTATGCCATGAGCAGATGCTCAAGGTAACAAGGCTTGGGATAGGAAGCCTGAGTCTCAGAAACTGAACATCCATGAGGGAGAGAAGTAAACTGTGGAGAACAGAGGCACTGGGCACCTGAAGACATAGGTGACGGCTCATGCATATGCCAGTCCATGGGATGATATGATGCTCCAATTGCATAGAGCCTGTAGCCTATGAAGCTGGTAGTGAAGCGAGTGGAACCCCAAGGTAATTGACACTAAGCCAAGTGGCATTCATGTCATTGACTTCAGAACCACACTTCTAGGCAAGGTGGTACAGTTCTACTGGCTGCTTTGAACATCAGAGCCCCAGACGCTGTCCATCATGACAGCAGCAGCCATCTCTGTGGTCAATGGCAGGTTGATTCCAGGGTCTCCTAGCAGAACATCTCCAGCACCTGAAGCTCATATATTGAAATGATCAAGTGCACAACAGAGGACTCAATAAACTGCTAGCTGGGGAGGGGGAGTCCCTTGATACCCTGCCCAGTCTGCTCCAGAGGGCTGGAAGGATTTCCATCAGGGTAGCTGAAGAATGCCAATCTGGGCAGGAATCTCTGTGAGGCACCAGGCTGAATGTTTCTAGAAAAAAGGGTGCATTCATTTTCCAGGGTTGCTTTAAGTAAGTGACACTAGGTGGATAGCTTAACGGACACATGAATTCCTGCAGGTGCTGGGCAACAGTTGAGGTCCTGAGACAGAGCGCTGTTCTTTCTGCTAGCCCAGCCATCTGTTTTATTATAGAAGCTTTATGTGGCTTAATATGCCCTCTTGGAAGTTAATATGGTTTGAAAAATTGCCTGCAATAAATCCTTTCTTTCTTGCACATAAGCTTATCCGTTCTTCATTCAGAGAAAATTAGTTTCTCTCTATTCACCCTAAATAAATATGGGAAGAAAGTACTTAAAGAATATCAGTCTGAGGGAGTATCTAGTTTGGAGCCTGCCCTGAGGACATGGTGAAGTCCTTTGGTCTATGATGTCATTATTTACTAGGGCCTGTTGGAAACAAGGCTCTTTATTCTGGAAACCCCCGTGCACTCTGACTGGCCTCAGTGTCTGGTTCCTATGGTCAGTCCCTTCACATTCACACCAACAAAAAATCTAAATTTACATGATTTATTTATTCACTCACTTATTTAGGAGTATGCTTGTCATAGTCTCTATGCAGAGGCCAAAGGATAACAGGCAAGAGTCAGTTCTCTCCTTTTACCATGTTGGACCTAGGGTTAGAACTCAAGTCCTGAGGCTTGATGGCAAGAGCCTTTATGGAGAAAAGCCTCAAGTTTGTAAGGCCAGCGGTTAACATAGAGGTTAAACACATGAGCTCCAGAGCTCAAGTACCTGGGTTCAAATTCATCCTTGTTATTTACAAGCTGTGTATACATGGGAAAGTTATGGATGGCTTCTCTCTTCACCCCACTATAATCTAACTACCTTTGCCCTTCCAGGGATGGACATGAATAAACATAAAATAAGGGCCAGGTGATGCAGTCAGTCAGCATGCTGAGTTCAAGAGCCTACACTGCATCCATCACACTGTACATATGACAAGAAATTGTCTCAGCTGGGAAAGGATACGACGCTTCTGGCATGATTGCTGCAAAAGCCAAAGTTAACAAATGGCTACAGATGTGGCTCAAGTGGGTAAAGGCACCTGCAGCCTAGCCTCATGATAGGAGTTCGATTCCCCAGACCCATATAATAGGAGGAGAGGATGGACAAGGTGTCATTTAACCTCTGCATATGTACACACACACACACACACACACACACACACACACACACATACACACATACACTAATTATAAATTATTTAAATGGATAAGAACATGTCTTGAAATTTCTAAAGCAATATGAATATATCAATCATGATGGCCAGGGAAGATAGGGGCTGAATAAGCATTGATGTCTTTGCAAAGTGGGTGACAGAGAGCAAGCAAGTTTGAGCCATACTTTAACAAGAAGAGCCTCACCTCACGGGCAGCAGCTTATTTCACAAGGACTGGCAAACACAGAAAACATTGGTGTGCACCTGCAATCTCAACCATTGGGAGGTACAGAACTGGCTGGATTGCTGGGCCCTACCCTCTGTCCCCCTGCTGGAGCTGGCTAGTAAGGATCTTTAGAGATGCTTGCTTTGAACGTGACACCCTTTATTAAGAAACATGAGCAGCTCAAGGCTATTGCTCTGGGGAACCCTGTCTTGAGCCTCCAGAAGAGATGATGGATCTCTCATAATGACTGTGGATGCAGAATGCTTAAAACCACCTTTTCCTACACATTTAGCATTGTGAGCACTTGCCTCAACGCCTTCCCTCTGTGTCGAAAAAACTGATGCTCTTGTGGTTCCAAGTGGCTGCTCTTTATCCTTGGAGATCAAGTATTTTCATAAAGTAAATCTGTATTACTTCATTTCTTCCCATTTTTCTCATTACCTGGGGGTGGGGTCACGTGCTGGTGGTTCACCTTGGATAGCCTATTTGAGATGTGTAGCTTAATACTAACATGAATCATAGCTCTATGTGTGAATTACACTTGAAAATTAAAGTGTGATCCATTTGTGTTGACTGAAGTGTCTAATACAAAAAACAAAGACCAATTTCCATCCCTTGTCTCTCATCACTTGAGCCTGCCCAAGACACTGAAGGTATTTTCTCTTCTCTGAAGATGTCAAATCTACCTATAACCCATTTCTCTATCAAAAGATTCCATGGAAGTATACTTAAACCTCTCATTTTGTGGTTGATTATTGTATGCATTCAGATGAGATGTTAAAACATAATGAGTCTCTCAGGGCCAAATGGAGCCATTCCTTGAGGGAGAAGAGCCTGGAAGGACATGTCAGGCCTGTGGTGTAGATGCCCTGTCTCAGTGTGGAAGTCTCTGACTACTGAGGAATGCAAGAAGGTCTGTTACAGTATCTTCTTCCAAATGTAGAATAGTAGAAACCACCATTTATATATTGGAGATGAAGGAGAAAGCACATGGACTAAAGGCAAAGAATTGCTTTCGTGTCCCCTTAACTGGTGATCCACAAACTTGTAAACTCTGATTTCCACCATTACTCAAAACTAGAAAAACTCAGGTCAGGAATTATGTCAGTAAATTCTTATACTACTGGCACAGTCAGTGATAGAATCAGCCCTGTTTCCAAAATGAATGTGTGTGTGAATGTGTGTGTGTGTGTGTGTGTGTGTGTGTGTGTGTGTGTGTTTGTGCGTGTGTGCATGTGCACTCTGACATGTATGGATATGTATAACATGTATGAGTAAAATTCTGCTAAAATAGGAATGGAGTCTTCATAAGGTGCCAGAATAGTCAAATAAGGACCAACTTGTAAAATCCCAAGCATAGTGGACTGGAGATGCCTTTCTACTGCATGTGACATGACAAAAACTATGTGTTCTTTCCCCCTTGAAACCTGGATTGTTCATCTGCCTGTGAGTGATGGGTGGCGTCCCTCACCTATAGGTTCTCTCACACAGTCCAGCATGGGAAGGCAAGGGGCTAGGGCCAGGGTCAAGGCATTGCACCTTAGTGTTGGAGCAAGCATGAGACTCTCTTTGTGGAGCAGTGTGGTCATGGATGACAGCATAAAGGACTTCTTCCCTCTGGAAGATTATTATCTCCCTTTATCTATGTGAGAGTAAGAGAAGTGGTATTATAATTTGTGCTAAGAACTAGCACTTGAGAGAGAGTCAGAAGACTACATCTCTACTTGAAAGCTAGCTTAGTGCAAGAACAGCAGGCTCCAGTTGATTGTGAAGTGTGAAAGAATTGGTTGCTCCTATTGGATAGTGCTACAGGAACTGGGGAACATTTTTTCCCAGGCTTCCAAGAATGTAAATGGCTCTGTGTGTTTTCACTTGTGACAAACTCGAAGGGATAGAACCTTTAATGGTCCAGAGCTGGACAGGAAACAGATGGCAGAACCAGAGAGTCCAATCCTGGAGACTGAACTCTGGAGAATTAAGCTCTCCCAGGATAATGGCATGAAGCAAGCACAGGACAGTAGGACAGCAGGGGAGCTACCGCAGAATGCCATTATAACACTCCATCTTAAGGGACAAGACATGGGACCAAAAGACCAGATATGACAGTGCGTGCCTATAATCCCAGCACTCAGGGAGAAACTGAAGCAGGAAGATTATGATAAATTCTAGGTCTGCCTAGATACATAGTTAATTCCCACACAGTCTGGGCTACAAAAAATGATTTTGTCTGAAAAAAAATGAAAAATGGAGCTGGAAGAGATGATTCAGTGGAGGGTCCGAGTTTAGTTCCTAGTGCCTACATCAAACGATTCATAATGACTTCACCTCTAGAGGACACAGCACTGCCTTCTAGACTCTGCCGGCATCCACTCCCATGTAAACATACACAAAGATATACTTGTACACAAAATTAATAAAACAATCTTAAAAACAATCCAAACAATAACAAAGCATGAGATGGAGTGGGGGCAAAGAAGGATGAGGGTTCATATCCCCAAGGCCTAGCACATGATCTCTGGGTAGAGAGGAAGAGTCTTTGGCAGCATCTGTATGTATAGAGGCAGCCTGAATCTCTCTGTTCTCGAACTTCCTCATCCCATGTCCAGTCCTCCCTCTGGTGCACCCCTCCCAGACAACAGCCTAGGAAATTCAATGTGTAGATTCAGCCTCCTCGTAGAACAGTACAGCGTGTTGCAGCCTTGGATCTGGGAGAAAGGAACAAACAGAGGCAGAAAGAATTACAGCTCATGGCACATTGGAACAGTATATCTATTCTTCTAATTGACATGTTGCAGATTAGAAAACCAAGGGTCACTAATTGTAGTGAACCAGTAAATGTCTACCTAATGAAGAACATACTTAAGAACAAAGGCAGCTGACCTTCGCTCTAATGGCCCCCCTCTTAGTTGTCCTGAGACTCCTGAGTTGGAAACCTCAATTAGAGTAGACTTGGCTAAAAGGAGACAGCTAGCCTACCATTTTCTATGGCTGTACCTAGCAGACATCACTAATTGATCATGGATGTCTTTCCTACTGAGCCCAGATATGCTCTCAGACTCTCCTGCACTAATGATGATCTCATCTTGCTCTGTCACCTAATCCATATAAGATAATTAAAATGTCCAAATAAAGAACCTCCAACTGTTTGTGATGTCTGGTAAGATTGTCTGCACCAAAACTTAGCTCATTCGAGTGGCTTGTGGAGTTTCAGTTTGCTAGCCCTAGTGACTCTTAGGAGGGTTTTTATAGTTTGGAATAAGAGGATGCACCACAAGATTAATTTGCTTGAAGGTTAGTACTAAAAGTTCTAATCTCTATGGGCTTCCTTTTTCTCCTTTCAGGTGGACAGGACAGAGGTGATTCGTACCTGCATAAACCCAGTGTACTCAAAGCTGTTTACGGTGGACTTTTATTTTGAAGAGGTCCAACGTCTCCGGTTTGAAGTCCATGACATCAGCAGCAACCACAATGGGCTGAAGGAGGCTGACTTCCTGGGTGGCATGGAGTGCACACTTGGCCAGGTAGACAGAAGATGTCTTTTGTCTCCTCCCCCTCAGGCCTTCCTCCCCTCTGCTGATCCTTGCTCTCTTTTTCCTTTAGTGGTCATTTCCTGATCTTTACTCTTATTTTCCTTTAGTGATCATTTTCTTTAAACTACATGATTTTCCAACATTTCCTAGGAACTGTTATATCAATTACATGTACAAGAGGGTGATCAAGCAAGTTTATGCAGTTGCTTATTTTGCAAAGTTAATTATCTCTCATCCTGAATGTCTTCATTGTGTTGGTCATGTATATAACAAATGCATATCCAGCACTACTACATCCACTATTCTTGTGTCTGTTAGAGCCATACCACCCTGTCCCATGACAAATTTCCCATCTCCTAAATGATCTGGAAGATTCTCACACATAGACTGTTCCTCATTCAAATTTATGCAAAGTCTCTGGAGACAACAATTAAAATGTCCCAAGAAGGAGACTAAATGCTTGGTGATTAAATAGATACTGTAATTTAACCCCTGATGGGAATGTGACCTGGATACCACCATTATGTTCCTTTGATAAGGGAAAAAACAGATCCGGAGTGCTAAAGTGACCTGCCCGTGGTTCTCAACCTCTGAGTCTCAACCCCCACAAGTATCAAACAGCTGAGTCTGAGTCCCATGCTTACAGAGTCTGAGAATCCGGTCTTTATTTGTTGGGTTGGTGAGAAGGGAAAGAGAAGTTGGCATCTCCAAGCTCAGAAGCTGTTTTTCTTGAACAAGTGTTTCTTCTGAAACTGCAGAGTGAAATATAATTCAGGTTTTCTGTTTTTGCAACCTCAGAGCCCAGTGTATATGATGGGTGGTTGTTGAATGCTTTCTAGAATTCCATGGTAGCCAGTTTCTGTTGAAGCCTTGGGCCTGTTTAATATCCCTTGTTTAGGGGTAAGGAGTTTCCTTTAAAAGAGAGGAATCAGGGTACAAAACCTGTTCTGAGCCTCCAAAATAAATTGAGCTGTGTAAAAAACAAAAGTGTGGTCCATATGCTCAAATGCATCACTGTATGTCATGTTCTGGGCCCCTACCCTAATGTTGTGGGCCTTCAGGAAAGGACCAAGCTTTGTGGGAAAACAAAAATAAAAATCGTGGTTCAGGGTAGGCAGAGGAAAGAGGGGAACTCTCTCAGGAAGAAAGCTGTGTGAACTAGTCTGACGATCAGGTGAGTGTGCCAGGGGTGTGGGTTAGGAGGAGCCTGGTGTCACTGAGCAGGCCGGATGCCTACTTTCTGTAAACCAGTAAAAATTGAACTTCAAAGCTCTTTGCAGCTGGGGCCTCCAACTAAGGTGCTGTGGTACACTATCATTTGTAGAGTTTCAGGTATTTGTCACAAAGAGGAACTCCAAATTCTAGAAGCCTAATGTCCCAGCAAACCTCCATTCCTTCCCTGCCTCAGGAAGAAAAATCTGTGAGGAAAAGTCAGCCTAGAAGGCAAGAGCCTGTGTTCCCATGTGGGTGCTTGCCCTCCTGCATGCCACTTGCTGGAAGAAATTTCTCCCACTGGAAAAAGAGAGCTGACTCAGAATGCCCTCGTTAGCCTTTTCCAGGAAATACAGAGTTTGCCTTCACAGGAACACACTATATTCCATTAAAAAAAAAAAAAAAGCCAAAGGCCAGATGCAGAAATTCCCCCAAGGAGAGGCAGAGAGAGAAATAGAAGACAATTGATAGAATCACCCTGCAGGCTTCTCAAAAGACTTGATGATAGAGAATTTTAGAATTTTGCTAAGACAGCACCTTTTAGGTACAAATGAAATGGACGGCTTATGGGTTTTGTGTGTAGCTCTATTTAGGTTTTTAAAACAAGTGGTCAGTTCTAAAAATTATGTGTATGGGAACCTTTAGATGAACCCAGTAGGTTGAATTTATGTACAATAACACAAACATACACACACACACATGCACACACATGCACACATACATGCATGCATGTGTATGTTAATATAACTGAAGAAGAATTCATGAATTTGAGAGTGAGTAAGGAGATAGCAGAAGAGTTAGTTGAAGGAGGAGTAGAAATGATATAAAACAATGTTTAAAAAAACAAAAGATAGCTTTAAATACATCAGTGAGCCTTGGCACTGATTCTACCTCAGACACTGGGCTTCTTTTATAGAGATGAAAGTTGTATTTATCACAAGAAATAAATGAAGATCTAGGTAGAAGTCATACGGACAAATGTCTTTTTTCATTCAAATTTTTAATAATTTCATCTGTGAAACAACCCTGAACCTCTATTTTAGTTCCTTACAAGGTTCATATTTCCAAAAGCCAGCAAGTCTGTGGCCCTGTTTTGTGCTAGCTATTGTACTAGAGGTCAACGATATAAAAGCAATTGAAGACAGCATCCCTGCCTTCAATCAGGTCAAATCTAGATCAGTTAAAGTTGGGGAGGCAAAGGTCTGAGCAGGAAAATTACAACCATTACAGAGAATTACAGATCTAAGGCTGCTCACTAGGAGGTGGTCGGCGTGTGTGTGTGTGTGTGTGTGTGTGTGTGTGTGTGTGTGTGTGTTGATGGTGGTAGTTTGTAGGGAAGGCTTCCTAAGGACAGTGGCACTTACACTGAGATAGGTACTGAAAGTGGCACTTCCCCACGGATGAGAAGACAACACACAAGGCTCTAGATTGAAGAAGGAGCTGGCCCTGTGGTAGAGAGCATCTTTGTTTGATTTCATCAAGACCCTAACTCTGAAATAGGAGGCAAGAGGGGTTGAAACACCAGAATGGCCTGAAAAAGCGATTCCGTGAAAGAAAATCAGCCCTCAAGGGTGTGTGATCAAGCTATCTGCCAAAGTGTGTGACTAGAGCCAAATTCTATTAGAAACATTCTGGAAGCCAGTACATAGAGACATCAGAGGGTGTGCCCTAGCGATGAGAAAATAGGCTTTCATACACTTGCTGAGTCTGCTCTCAACAGTCATTGGTGGAAGGCTTCTCCAAGGCTGGGGACATCAGGCTCCCAGCATGCCTAACTGGCTGCCTGCATAGCAAAGGAGGCTTTAGGATTGGTGGAAGCTTCAAGCAAAGAAGTGTTCAGTGGCTGATGGTCTGAAGTTAGTAATGTGGAGTCATTTCATAGGCCTAGTGATAGAAACAGATGGGCATCTACTTGCTCTTTGTTTCTTATTACAGCTTGCCTATTCGGTGCCCAGGCACCCATTCTCTTAGTAGTCATAGCTTGATCATCTTGGGATCATTACTTTTTGACATGTAGCTTTGTAGAGAATAGCTCCATCTCTAACACAGGAGGGAATCCTGAGTAAGCTTGGCCACAGTTGTCACCACTCCACCTGCCAGAGTTTTGGCTTAGGGCTAGGCCTGTGGCCTGCACTAACTAGTAAAACCTGAGGGTGTTATTTGAAAGATCCTAGCTTAGAGACACAAAGACTGTTTCTCTGTGCCTGGGATTCCTTGTATATTGTGATAGTCTTGTAGCTTGGCTTGGGGAATGTGTAGCCCTCAGGGTGCCTGAAGCTAAAAATTACCCTGGAGGCACAGGCTTGACATGTAGCCCCTGAAGCCACCTCCAGGTGACATGCTGGCCTCTGTTGATGATAATCACCTCATTATTGGCCATGAGATTGGTAGAACTGGCTTTCCTGACACATATGTATTCAGCACCACTTGGTTTCAGTCAATCAAAGCATCCTTTGATGATGATGATGATGATGATGATGATGATGACGACAATGACAAAGACAACTTTCTGACCACCAGTCACTGAACTTCTTTGCCTGATACTAGGGTGATTGGTTTGGGGAAGGCAATGAAACATTCATTCATTTATTTAGTCATTCAGTAAGCATTTACCAGGTTCCCTGGATATGCCAAATACTATGCTTGGTGCTAGAGATACAAAGACAAAGCAGAGAGAGGCTCTGTCCCTGAGAAGCTCTATAATTACCTAGGTGACACCAACCTATAGATAAATAGCCAAAGTGCACATGGTTAAATGCTTCACTAGAAACGCATTTCAGGATCTGTAGAATAAACACTTGTCTGTCCAGAAGAACTCAAAGAGAACTCATAGGAAAGATGACTCTGAACCTGAAGCATGAACCCAAGAGCAGTTCACCAGCACAGAGGACAAAGAGGCTTTCCAAACAGAATGAACAGAACACACAAAGACACAGTAGCATGGGGCACTGGGGTGATGGCAGAGAGACCTGAAGAGACTGGGTAAGCAATCAAATGAGGACGGGAAGAAGATACAGATCCAACACCAGAGAGGAGGAGCAGGGCCGTTGCAGCCTTCAGTGGCTTAGACTTGATGCACCGAGTCCTTGGTAACCAGGGGAAAGACAAGACTGAATGCAAGTATTAGAAAGAGCACTTCAGCAGGCTCATGAAGGGTGCATAGGAACAGAGAGATGTGGAGGTAAGGAAGCACTGAGGAGATTCATGTCGTCCAAGGAATGAGGGGGGGACCACAGTGAAGGAGACCCAGAGAAAGACATCCAGGGGAGGAAATCCAGGGGAGAGTCTTTGATCAGCAAGTGTGGAAGAGTGTGTGTGTGTGTGTGTGTGTGTGTGTGTGTGTGTGTGTGTGTGTATGTGTGTGTGTGTGTGTGTGTGCGTGCGCGTGCGTGTTGGGGAGTGACTGTAGGGTAACTAAGAGGATCATTTCCACTCTCCCTGAGCATAATCATATAAGGAAGGGGTAGGGGATCCTGTGTGATACCTACCTAATGAAGTTCAGGAATTTGTGCAGAAAACAGGGGAGTTGCCAGTGGCTGCTGATCACTTGAGTCTGGAGTAAACAGTGTGTAGCCTTAGAAGACACTCCTGACAGATGACAGTAAGTAGCACCGAAGTGATCAGGGAAAGGGATAATGCATGTTTTCATTTGTGGAAGGAAATCTATTGAACTTACCATATCTGAATGAATCAAAGAACTGATAAAAGCTCTCTGAATATTAAGACCAGAAAAGGGTACGAACTTGATATCTTAAAATAGACAACAAAAGCCTTTCTTTGTTGAGTGTCCTCTGCATGTGAAATAATAATCTAGACAGGTACATTTGCCCTGAGAGCTATGGGGGCAGGGGTCATGCCATTGGCCTTTATAGCTTACAAGTTGAAACACTGAAGGAGAACGTTCTTTTTTGTTTTTTTTTTTTTTTTCTCCTCAAAATATCTGCTCTCTCAAGTATGAGCAAGCAAAAAAGAAAAACCACTCCCACATTCCCTCTTGACATCTGTGGTGGTAAAAGGAGGTGGTTTTGTCATGTGTAGCTAAGGCAGGCAAAGAATGGCTAGATGTCAGGCGGAAAGGTGACACAGCCAGTGTCCCCAGTAGCTCCTTAAGGCTTGAGTATAAGCACTGTACAGTTTAATGGCTCCTTAATGGTCTCAAGCATTCTCTCTCAGTGCTCCCAGGTTCTCTGTCCAAAGACAAATTCTTCCCACTATCAAAGCCCCATTTCTTCCTTTACCAATAGAGAAAGCCATAGTGCTAAGCCTTGGGGATATTGTAAGGACTGGTCTGGAGGGATAGCTCAGTTCATGCAAGCATAACACGAGAACCTGAGTTGGATCCATTGGAGGAAGAGAGCCTGAATGCAGTACACGAACTTGTAATTTTAGCACTGAGAAATGGAGGCTCAGGAGCCAACCATTCTAGCCCAAGTGGTCAGTTTCAGGCCAGCAGGAGACTCTCTCTCATAAAACAAAGTGGACAGCTGCCTGAGAAAAATGACATTTAAGGTTGTCCTCTGGCCTCCATATCCATGTGTATGTGGACATATGTGGACACACTCATGTACACAAGTACACAAATGCAAGTGCCTTTATATGTGCCTGCACACACAAATCTCCACCTATGAGCATACATGCTCATACATGATTACCTACATAATCAGTGAGTCAATACGTATAAAATGCTGGCCTGGGCCTGTGACACAGAGGAAGCACTTGGAGTGTTATTGAAGCAGTCTGAATGCCATTATTTATGTGGTGAGGATCCAGGGAAAGATGGGAAGGGTTAGCCTTGTCAAGGGGAAGGAAGCGTTATAAAGAATGCGTTCCCGTGTCCTGGGCAGTCACCAATACTGAAAGTATAATTTCGCCTTATTAGTGATCTCATTCCATCCAGGGATTCAAGGCACACATTGACTCATGTAAATGCATGCCCTAGCATCAATTCTTTTAGGATAATTTATGTGTGTGTGGGGGGGGGTGGGGGTGGGGGAAATGGTTTTAAAACAGAATGTTGAAGCCTGGCAATGGTGGCACACTCCTTTAGTCTCAGCCCTATGGAGACAGAGACAGAAGGCTCTCTCTGAGTTCGAGACCAGCCTAGTTTGAAAGAGTGAGTTCTGCAACAGCCAGAGCTATGCAGAAAAATCCTGACTCAAAAAAAAAAAAAAAAACAAAAAACAAAAAACAAACAAACAAAAATAAAACAAAAGAGCAAGCAAACAAACAAAGAAAGAAAACCAGAACGTTGCAATAATCTGAGCAGGTATCTCACCCTTTAACCCTTATCTGACTAGAGCTAAAGCCCACAGAAAAGAAACGAAGTGAGCGCACCAAAATTACCCAGGACGTCACATGTGCAGCCTGGTCCCTTCCCCATCCCCAGAAACCCTAGGCTTCCACAGGTGCTTGAGGTGATTTCTGAGTTTGCAATGTGCCTATTCTGCTGTGAAAGAAAAGCTGCAGCCCTCAGCAGCCTAGGAACTGGCAAAGACTGTGCAGTTGAGTCCAAGCGCAGCAAGTGCGGGGAGGTGGGGGTGGAGGGGGAAGGCCCAGTGAGGCCAAGGAAGGTTCATGTCCTCAGAGAGGCAGAGCTGTACATTCTCAGCAGATGGGAGAGGGGGTCGGGTTACAAGGACACAAAGCGATCAGAAAGCTGTGCTTTCCTTCTGGGTGAGCTTAGAGAGCATCCTACCCCAAACTAGATGTGCAGCTAAGCTGTCTTCTGCTACACCCTACCAAGGGTCCACCAGGAAGGACAGGATCCCTCACCATCTACAAGAGTGAGCTGTCCCTTGCCCTGGCAATTTCATGTCCCTTCTTCTTCTGTTGTTTATTCACTCATTTACTCATTCCTATATGTCCAACTCTCTCCACTCACCAAAGACAATGGTCCTAAGTAACCCAAGCTCCCAGGCTAGGGAGTTACTGTACTTCACTTCACTTACTACCTCAAGGAGTCAGCACTGAGAGACACTGGCCACTATTTTTATTGTCATTAAACAGTTGAGAGAAATAAGAGCAAAAGAACAGGGACATTGGCTAGAGCTGCACGATCCTTTACAGTTCTTTCCGTTTATTCTAGTAGCTAGCTCACCACTAACTAGTATAAATTGGAAAGCAGTATTCATGCAAAGCCAAGTTGGAGTTAACCTGGGTAGTGATTGGTGGAGCTTTTGTTCTTTCAGTTAAATTTGTTTTATGGTTTATACAGAAGGAATATAGATGACCTGTCAACACTTTTGCACAAACATGACATTAGTTATCATCCCTCAGGAAGGAAATTTGCTTTAAGAATAGGGGCTGGAAAGATGATTCAGCAAATAGAAGCACTTGTTACTCTCATAGAGGACCTGAGTCCATTTCTCAGTACCCAAGTTGGGCAGCTCACAATCTGTGTAACTCCATATTCAGGGGATCCAACATCCTGTTCAGTCATCCACAGGTACCTGTACCCAGGTGTACAGATATACACGTAATTAAAAACAAAATAAATCTTAAAATCGAAAGACCTTAGCATGGCTCTTTGAAAAAATGTTTGTGTGTGTTGGGTGGTGGTGGCACATGCCTTTAATCCGAGCACTTGGGAGGCAGAGGCAGGTGGATTTCTGAGTTCAAGGCCAGCCTGGTCTACAGAGTGAGTTCCAGGACAGCCAGGCTACACAGAGAAACCCTGTCTCGAAACAAACAAACAAACAAACAAACAAAAACAAAAAAAAA